>JAQZBX010000964.1:0-42216 GCA_029593785.1 Cabassous unicinctus | reverse complement strand
ATCTGCTCCCCTCCAATGCATTTTTAATCCCTTCTACTGTGTCTTTCATTCCCATAAGATGTTACTTTTCTTTGCAAACTTTCAAATTCTTCTTTGTGTTCAACTGGTGTCTTCTTAATATCCTTAATCTCTTTAGCCATTTCATTAAATTTATTAAGAAGATTTATTTGGATATCTGTGATTATTTGTATCAAATCCTCTGTTTCATCTGAAAGTTTAATTTGTTCCTTTTGCTGGGCTATATCTTCCTGTTTCTTAGTATGGGTTGTAATTTTTTGCTTTTCTCTTGGCATCTGATTTTTTTATGTGTTTATTCTGTGCTCCATTTCTCTCTTTAGTCTATGGAATTCCTATTGGTTGTCTTTTTGCTAAAGCTTCCTCTGTTCTTCTTTGACTCTGTATATTTTTAATACTCTTTTTATCTTCTCTCGCTGCTATTTCCTGGAAAGGCTAATTTTGGTAGAAGTGTCCCCCTGGAGACAACCTTCCCAACTCTGGTTTCCCAGTCAAAAACAGGCTCAGGGGACCCATAAAGGGAGTGCAGATCGATTCCAATATGCTCTGGAGAGGAGACCCTAAAGGCTTCCAATCTTCTCTTTGCTGTCTCCCCCAATCTAGGATTTCCTAAAGTACCCAGCAGGTAGTGCTCTTTATCCAGTTGTTCCCTGCTGCCCTAAGGTTATTCTGTGCCTTTCTCAGCTGACTTAGCTCCTGGTGGGGGCATGGTTGAGGCTGGGGTTGCCAGCCTACCTGGGATGAAACTCTTGCACAGCTCCCAGTCCCTGAGATCTGAGGTCTCTGATCAACTGTCAGCCGCTGTGCTGCCCCCGCCCCCCGTGGATGAGGGGACTCTGCCTGCACTGCCTTGAGAGAGGGTGATAAGATGGCTCTTGGTTCCTCTCCTTCCTGGGGCACCTTGGGGATGAGTGCAGCAGCTGTTCACGGTGGGTGGGGTGAATCTGCCTGCACTGCCTGCAGAGAGTGCACACTTCCCCTCCTTCCAGAGGGCGATGTAGCCTAGTGTGCAGTGGCCCTTTTAAGATGGACAGGCCTATGAGAAAGTGCGTGCTTCCTCCCTGTCCAGGGGTGCAGAGTGTGCAGCAGCCCTTCAAGGTGGCTGGGGTGAATCTGCCGCCCTGCCTGCGAGAGAGTACACGCTTCCCCTCCTTCCAGGGGGCGCTGGGGTCCAGTGTGAATCTGCCTTTTCTACCCTGAGAAAGTGTTCAGACTACATCCAATTTCCACTCCTGCTGGGTGTGGGGCCTAAGCTGTTGCTTTCCAAACTGGGTTTGCTGGATCTGATCCTTACTACCCTGGGGGACCTTGGGTTTCTCAGTCACCTCTGCTTACAGTCCTGCCAGGGGTGGAGACAGCACAAACGCTGCTGGCTTCTTGGTGGCTTGGGCAGGTTTAAATCTCAACTGTGCTCAAGATTGGAATCCAGGTAGCCGAATTTGCCAATCAACAACTGTAGTTGGTGCCAGGCCACTTCCCTTTCCCTGCTTTTGGGAAGCGCCCGCCTCCCCAAGTGGGGGTTGGGCAACCGCCTCTGCACCGGGGAGGAATCTACTCAGGCATCTTCACTGCAGATGGTTAATCGCCTCTTCCTGTTCTTCCCTGGATGGTGTGTCCTTCTGGTCTCCAGAGTCCCCCAAACAGTTGTTCCGGCTGATTATTAGCTGCCCTGTGGGATGAGCTTATTGTTAGAGCTTCTATTCTGCCGCCATCTTGGGTCTTCTCCCTTCCTTATACTTTCAATGTAACTTTTCTGTAATCTAAAACCTCTTTAAAAATAAAGTTTATTATATTAAAAAATAAATTCTGATATTTAAGATCTAAGAATTGCCTTGCACTCAATACCAGAATTCCTACACTGGAATAATGCAAAAGAGTATGAAATATGAAATAAGCTAGAGAGATATAATCAGCTGCATTTGATCATGAAAAACATAGGCTCAGGGAGATTAAATGTCTTGTACAAATCATGAAGTGAGTGGCCCAGCTGATATTAAAATTGATATCTTCTGACCACCACACAACTTTCTCTGTCAGACCACAGAGGGTAACACAAGAAAAATTATGCATATCTGGGAAAACAAAGACCTTTTAAATTCTTTCATATTTAACAAAAAATATATTTTTCCCATAAATCAAAGAAAGGGTTAAATTTGTGAGGAGCTGCTTTTTACCATATTTTTTACCAGCTTTGAAATTCTGTACAATGATCCATCTGAATTAAGATAAATGAATGTATCTCTACTGTGGGAACGAATTACTGGAAATTAAGCAATTTAAAACCTAATCATTTTATTAGAGATAATGAATGTGATGCAGCTTCCAAGGCAGTGCTGAAATTGTTCATATATTGTCACATATTCTGGGCCTTTAGGGACAAAGTTTAGTATATTTAATGAGTAGGATTTCTGTAACATTCTAATTCTAAACAGAGCTATATGGGAAAATCTAGGGAATTTATGATAACATTTGGTTTAAATTAAAACATTCAAATTGCTTTGTTCAGCAGAGAACAGTTCATCATATATCCTTTTAGTTAAGTCAAGTGACTCTGAGGACCAATTACTCCATTATTTAAAACACTACCATAGACTAAACAAACCTATCACTTATATTTTTCCTCCAGCTTCTGTTTCTGTTTTTCCACATTTTAGTTCCTCCTTGATCTGCCAATAAGACAAAGATGGGCAGATCTGGAAGGAGGAATCAGGGTAAGTTGAGACTATCTATCTTGTACACCTTCACATGAAATGCCTTTCCCTCTTGTCTGCCTGGAAAACTGAGCCTGATTTCCCCAGACCTACAGTTAGGCTCTTCTTTTGCAGAGCCCTCATGCCCCCAGGGCAGAACTCCTGATACACCTTGTAAATCCACCTGTGTCACAGCACATGTCACACCATGTTAGCATTGCTGACTCTTCTTTACAGTCTAGTGAATACTTTGAAAGGAGGGACCCATCTTTGTATTCCAGATAGTCATTAAATGTCTGTTGAATGAATGAATGAAAAAATGAAGTTAAAAGATCTCCATACTTCCTGGAATAAGGCTGTAAATAATTTAGTCCCCAACAGAGTTTAAAGCGTAATTGTATTTGTTTGTTGTGGGAAGAAAGGTATTAAGTGATCAAAGCGAAAGAAATTTAATAAAATTCACAGAAAGAAAAGTGCCTGTTGATGAACTTATTAACAGGGAGGACAGTAATTGCTGCTGGGTAAATGGAAAAGGTGGAAGCAGAGATCTTAGAACCAAACAATACAACCTAAAGAGCTGCAGGCTAGTGTAGCCTTGATTACACAAATGCTCACTGGACAGAAGGAATCACAGGGGCACCTTCTCTGAGCCAGGCCTTGGAGCATCCTACATAAAAACAATACCATCACCTTGAAGTTCAAGACCAACAGCGTCACATGGCTCTGGAGGTAAAATTAACTTTACTTGCTAATAAATAGAAAGAATGGGGAACAAGCAAATAAAAATCAATTACTATGTGCACTGCCCCTTCTAAAGGGCAGCAGAAGCAGAGCATCTAATGTTAACAGATCATGTAAGGGGGAAGGATGTTATAGGTCACAGAACTCTGGAATGGAGTAGAGGTCGTAGGGTAGCTAGAAAGCATCCGTGAAGTAGTCACGCTGACGTGTAAATGTTGTGTGAGGTTGGATTAGATGGTGGGCTCTTGTCTGCCTCTCCTCCCACCCCATCCTCCACAAATAATGAATTTAATTAATATAGGACACACAAAATCAAAAGGAACCCAAATATTTAAGTGCCAAAAAACAAGGCAAAGGAAAAGAGGGCCCAGCTTTCAAACGATGAAAGTGACCCTTGAAATTGTAATTTGGCAAGTCTGTAATATTGTGAGCGTAATAAAAATCTGTTAACATCTAGAGGGAATAAACCCGAAAGTAATAAGAAGCTGAGCTTTTATGAAGGAAAGAAAAGTACAGCAAGTTTGATGGCTTTTCTGATGGAGTTATAAGATGATTAGTTTAAGGGAATGGAGCAGATGTGATATATTTGAGTTTCATTAGAGCATTTGGAAAAACATCTCACACAATTGCCTTTACAAAACTAAGTGACTTTGGCTTGAACATGGACCATGGAGATAATAAATGAAGGATAATACATTACAATCAATCCAGTTGGGAGGAAGGTGTTTTAAGAGGTGACATGAGGATTCCTGCTGTTTGGGGAAGATAGAACATTCTTTTAAACGATCTGTAAAAAAGGAAGAATGGGGGTGGAAGACAGGAATCATCAGATTTATTGGACAAAAGGATTAGAAACTTGGTTTAAAATATCTTAAAATAGAGAAAAATGAAAGCTAACAAATATATTTATATACTTAGAAAATTAAATACATTTGGAAAAATATTTGCCTATTTGAAAGGAGAAAGAAACTAGAAAGTAATAAAACCCAAAAATGCCTAGGAGAAGCTCTTTGCTATAAATTTGAACTGTAATACAGATATAAAATATAGGTTTTAATAATTTATAATATGTCATAATGAATAAATATTATGTATCTTACCCCAAGGTAACTTTTGTAGGTTCCAAAGGGCTGTTTTTCACTCATCTGTGGGTTTTTATCATTATAAATTTTAACCCTCGAGTTCAGCAATAAAACTGTTAAAACCATTTAATGAATTATTTCAGGGCATCTCTCTGAGATGTTGTCTTGCTTTTTATCTGGTCCTGAATGAGGCCCAGTTCACTCTTTCTGGATAGACGGACCTTCTCTAGTGCAGTCATGACATATTCTAAAGGACCCTGACCACCACCGTGAATGTTTGCAGCTGCTTTTGGAAATTTCTTTTGGAAGTTAAAAAAAAATCCCTTACACAGATGATCCTGGGCAGGTTCTGAAGAATAACCAGGACGACATCCTGGACTTGTCCACCTTTACGATTGTGTGTTAGGTTTATCATTCTTATCAAAGTAATTGAGAAAGGATGCTCTGAAGCCATTATGCCTGGGGTTCAACTTCTGGCTCAACCGTGACTTTGGGCAAGTTTCCTCACACTAGTGCCTTAGTTTCCTCATCGAAAAAGGGGATAACAATAGCCTTTACCTCATAGATATACATGATGAAATGAGTCATATGTAAATATATAAAGCACACAGTAAGCCCTCTATAAATGTGAGCTATTTCAAAATAGACCCACTGTGAGCAGATGACAAATTTAAGAGATAATTTTAAAGAAAATCTTTATATATGGCCCTAAATGCCCATCAATGACTATTTGTTGAAAACCAAAATATGAATTCCATCTTGCTAGGATTACATAATCTAATGATGGGTCTTCAAGGCAGACGATGAGGTCTAGAAGCAAGAAAGGTGCAAGGATTCCAATCCTACTCTGCCACATTAGCTGTGTGTTTTTGTCTATGACTGATTTGTATTTACAACATGAGGATACTACCATTTGTGTAAACATCCTCACAGGTTTCGAAGGAAAAATGACCTAAAAGAGATGGAAACACACTTTGCATACAGTTTATAAAAGGAGTTTTATTTTTTGACAAGAATATTAAAATGAGTCAAGGAGAAGTGTGACTTCCCTTAGTGTGACTGCAATGTGGCATTTGACTCCAGCCAGAAGTATCACCCCATAAGAGAACAGTGGTATTCACTGAAAAACTGTAGCATCTATGGACTATAGACTATCTTTCTTCATCTTTGATTTCACTCTTCTGTTCCTCTCCACACTCTATGAATCGTCAACCCCTGGCAATCTTTGCCTCCTCCCTGTCTCTCTTACATTGTTCAGTCTCTCCACCTCATAGAGGCTAAGTTGGTTACAGCATTCATTATTTCCTTCCAGCATTACAGCCAGAGTCCAGGTACAGAGGCCGTATCTCTGTCTCCAGTCTTATCCCTCTCCAATCCACTGTCTCTGCTCTCAGAACAATCTTTTTGCAAAGCTGACCATGCTAACTTTCCCTGTTTAAAAATCTTCCAATGGCTTCCCACACCCTTCAACACAGGTGTGGGTTGGGTATATAAGCCCTTGAGGGTCTGGTTCCTTCCCATCTTTTCAGCCCATTTTCTCACCCACTCCCTACTCATGCCCCACATTCTGGCCAGAGCTGCTTCCACTTATTAACAGCTCGTTTGTCCGTTCACCTTGCACTTGAACAACTCTGTCCCTGGTTGTCTTGGCTTCCTCCTTCAGGACTCAGTGTAGATGCCATCTCCTGCAGGCAGTCTTTCTGGTCTTTCTCTTCCCTCTTTTCTATTTCTTTAGTTTTTCAACCATGGTATTTATTGCACTGTATTGGGATTGTTCACATGTCTGTTTCCTCCAGTGGTGGGAGGCAGGAGCTGTTTTATTCCTCTGTGTGCCAGCCCAGGACACATAGTAGGCCCTCCAATATATGCTTAATGAATGGACCTGAACCATCAACATTCTCAGGTACTGCACTGATGTCAAAGCAAGCCTGGGCCTGTGATCAAAAGCTCTTTGGTTTTGTGAGCAACATACAGGAGGAAGAAAGAGTCTGCAAAAGAAGGTGATGATGTGACTTCAACACTGCAGTAACAAGCCAGGGGATAACTGTGTAGGCGATCTGCTGGCCCGTGGCTCTTAGGTTCAGCCCTGCTCAGGTCATCTGGTCTAGAAACTTCTATAGTTTGGATCAAGTCCTGCAGGAAACTGTGATAAAAACCAAAGGAGGGGCTGGTCTTTAAATACAAATAGCATAGCAGAGATGAGGAATGCAAAATATCAGAGACCCTTCCAAACTACCAGTATAATCATGTCACACCTGCTTAAAATCCCTTCAATGGCGCCCCAATCACTGGAGACTGAAGTCAGTCTCATTTCTCTCCTGCTCTTTGTCATACTTGCCTTCATTATTCACCCATACTACATTACCAGGAGTTCCCACATGGAACTACATGGTGCATACCTCCGAGGCTTTGCATGAGTATTTTCTCTACCTGCTGCAGTGCCCATTCTCCTTACCCTCATTAGATTTTCCTGGTGAATTCCTGATCACCTTTGAAGACTTATCTCCTCTGAGAAATCTTGCATAACCTCTCCAGGTAGAGTTGAACATGCCTCCTTGGTGCCTCTCATGCACCTAGTAATCAATCATATAACTGAGCAATTTGCATTTATATGCTTGCTCCTCCCACATGGCAGGCACCCATCTGACCTCTTTGTATTCTGGGAGTCTCTAGCATAATGCCCAACCCAGATGAATCAATTATTTGCTGAATCAAGTTTGCTGAATTCACATGGAAGAGAACACTTATCCAGAGCCTGAAAGGCTGAAGTGGTTAATCCTTTGTGTTTCATTTGACAGTACAGAACATCACGAGGATCATGAAAACGGTCGAGAATGTGAAGACCATCATAAGCAGTAACTGTGGGGCTACCAAACTTTTTAGTTAAGTAAACTGAAGATAAGAGCAATTGAAGAAAATAATATTTAATGGACTTAGGTACAGACAGAATTCACATGATATTTTTGTTGTCTTTAAAAATGCATCAAAGCATTGTAAAAAGCTAAAAACAACCTTTTAGAAGCAGCATTTTTCACAACAGGTATTTAAATTCTATTTTCACTGTGAGTTTATTCAGAGTAATTGTACACTAAAGAAAAGCACTTGGACTCAGGTCACCATGCATATATAGCTAAATTATGCAATTAGATGACATGTAATTAACCAGAATAGCAACAAAGCCAATCTAATGGGGCCAGTTTGGGGCTGAGTGACTCATAAAAACATTAGGTACTTAAGTGATAGGCATCTATGAGGACAGTGAATTGCAGTCCACCTACAGCCTAATGAGTCCTTCCTGTAACCAAAGAGGTAATGGAAAGAGAGGTCTCAGAGAGGAGACAGTGTCAGGGGGAAGACAAAGCCCAAGAAAAAGCTGAAGCATCAAACATAGTGTTCCAAACATACTGCTGCCAACATTGTCAGGAAGACCCTACTAGAAACAATAGGAAAACAACATTAGCTGAAGCCTATTTTAAATCAACTTGAAGAAATACTTCCTGACCCATTGGCTGGGTGAAGCAACAGGTTGACTGTTCAGTAAATCAAAGGAGTGGCAGATGAAGTCCAAATTTGCTTTCTTCCTTCTTCAATGACTTACATGTGGCAAGGACAAGGGAATTAATAAAGTCACAAAAAAGAAATGTTATCTCTTTTTTAATGGCCAAGTTTTTTGTTGTTGGTTTTGTTTTTGGGTGTTTGTTTTACTTTTGTTTGTTTAAGATATGGAAGGAAGCATTCCAGATCTGAAAGGATTCCAGATATGGACAGGAAGGCATTCTTCAGAAATTGTCTGTTTACCCTTATCTTTATTATGAGGAATCTAGCAAATGTCATGCTTGGTGTTTGGTAACAGATTTTTTTACCTTAAATTTTTAAGGGGAAAAAAAGCAGTCTAGCCATTTAATCATAAACCCATCTCTATTCTCCAACACTGCTTTAAAAATATATATTTATTTAATATAAATATACAAAGTCTAAGGGAGAATGTGGAAAGTATAGAAATCCCAGTCCCTGCCCTTAAACAGCTTACAGTCTACTAGAGGAAGCAAATCTGTTTTGTTTTGTTTTGTTTTTCAAAATGGCTTGAGTATATATAATGCAGTCTAATGTTTTAATTAAAATTGTATATGTAAAAACCTGAAAGCCAAAATACAAAATGTTATCTGGTAGAGGAATAACAGATTATTTTTTTCTTTTTGCTTCTCTGTATTGTCTATATTTTTTCCCAAAATGGGGATGTGTAAAAAGTATAGAAAGAAGTAAAAAAGAAAAAAGAAAAAAAAAAGGATAACATTTTATTTTATAAAACATGAAAAACAACTTAAATTGAGTAGTCCTAGAGCTTGTCCTACTTTTGAAAACTTAAAAAGCACCACTCTAAACTCGAGAAAAGCCAACAGAGGATCTTGTTGATCAGAAAATCCATCATAATTCCCTGTTTACTTATCTGTTCTCCCCCCACCAGTGGGAAAGGTCTTAGAGGGCAGGACCCCTGTTTTGTTTGTTGTTATACCTTAGTGCTTACTATGGATCCAGGCATATAATAGACACAGGATAAATATATGTAGACGAAGATGGGAGGACAGGAAAGCAGGAAGAGAGGAATGAAAGCTGTAAGCATGCTTCTAAGGCTTTTATTAAAATAACTAAAATAAAATTTTACTAAATTAATTTAATCACGTTGATGAAAATCAAACTGGAGGCATGAAGATGACATGACTGATATGATGACCAATATTTTTTTATTCTTCAACCAACTCTACCGTTGGGTGGCGCACCCCCTTGAGAGAGGATGGTTTGTGTGAAACTGCCTGATTAAAAAAATCTGGACACAATTTGCTTTCTTCTTATATACAACGGGACTTTCAAAACCTACAGTGGTTTTAGAAGAAAATTTTCCCCCAATTCCTTTATTTTTAGGTTTTTTTTTAGAAAAGCAGACACTAACAAAGCAGAGCTATTGCATCGGGGCATCTAATTGCACATACTGTCTGCATGAACGTTGCCCACCGGAGTCGAGCAGAGGTCAATCTGTGAGCCACATTCAGCAGCTCTGGGCTTGTTTGGGGCTTGTCCAAGCTCTAATTTTTTCAGATCAGTACGGTTTGGAAGCCTCATTCTTGATCCTAACTTTGGAGAAGAAATGATATTTTGGAGCTCAGGATGAATGAAAATAATCTCTAACAAGTATGGGAGTCTTTTATAAAATAATAGGGAGCATTTACTGAGCATTTACAGTGTATCAGAGGGCTACCCATCTACCTACCTATCCAATCTCTAATCCTCAGAATAACTGTGTAAGGTAGTTCATTACCCTGAGGCTCAGAAACGTTCAGTTTCGTAATTTTCTCAAAGGCACACACTGCTAACAAGTGGCAGAATGGAAATGCAATTCGAGTTCTGACGAGCAATCCCGAGCTCATTCTTCTTCACCATTCCTCTGAAGAAATGCGGCAACTTGGACCAGGCATTCTGTTGACATGCTGTAAAAATGTAACCTTTTTTTTCTTCCTCATTTTGCTTTAGCTTATGTAATTCTCTTGCTTCTTGTTTCCTTCCCCCTCCAGTTTCAATTCCTATTCCTCGTTATATGTTAGTGGCATTTGAGAAAAATTAGTTGAAAAATTTTTAAGTGGTGTCTGCAGGTCTTCTGAGAGAAAGTGCCACAAAAAGAATCTTTAAATAAAATACCCCATAGGAAGTATAAATTTTTTTGGGCTTTCAGACAGCAGAATATCGGGCAATCTGAATCTTCATACTGCTATATATATGTAAGATTAGAGTCATTTCCCCCCCACTGGATGGATAAGGAAAAAGGGCAATGAATACTGAGATTCTTCAGTTTTTTTTCTTTTTTGCACAGTATGATAAATAATAATTAAAAGTACAAAATATATGTTAGCCATACAAAACAAAACTATTTTCAATGTTCTGCAGAATGTCACCTTCACTTCCCTGGGATGCCAACCTTCTGACAGCTATAAAATCAAACCTCTATGTTTTATTTTCTGTAGTCACAGAACCCCTACCCCTTTTTTGGAAGTATTCTTTTTTTAAAAGCAGTTTTACTGAGATATATTCACATTCCATACAATGCATCCAAATTATACAATCAATGGCACAGAGCCCTTTTTAAAATTTTTTAAATTTTTTTAAAAAGATATTTAGATTACATAAATGTTACATAAAAAATATAGGGGATTCCCACATGCCTTGCTCCCCACACTGCCCACATTTACCCCCCGTAACAACATCCTTCATTAGTATGGTCCATTCATTGCAATTGACCACATTTTGGAGTGTTGCCACTAAGCATGGATTATAGTTTACATTGTAGTTTACTCTCTCTCCCACACAATTCTGTAGGTGATGGCAAGATATATAATGGCCTGTTTCTGTCATTGCAATGTCATTCAGGACAATTCCCAAGTCCTGAAAATGTTCCATATTACACCTGTTTTCCCTCTCCCTGACCTCAGAACCTCCAGCGGCCACTGCCTCCACATCAATGATATAAGTTCTTCCATTGTAAGAATCACAATAAGTCTAAAGTTGAATACCAGTAAGTCCACTCTAGTCCATAGTTCATTCCCGGGTCCTGAAGATTCTGGGATAGCGATGTCCACTCCACCACAGAGCCCTTTTTAAACTAAGTAGAACTTTAAGGTGAGACAACAACAGCTCATATTCAGGATTACCTAGTTTCTCTAGAGGAGATGGGCTCAGGTATCAAGAGTGAAAAAAAAGATCACCACTAAAATAATTTTAAATGATTGAACAACAACAAAAGGCACACGATGATGAAAGTTCATTTAAATAACAAGTGCCTAAACGAAGAGTGTTGACACAAAGGAAGGTAGTAGGCACATGGAGCTGGATTTGGGTAAGAGCATGTCAGTCGGAAATAAGAATAAAAAATAAATCAACCTTAATTGTAATGCACAAGTATACCTTGCGTCACAACTTGGATAGGTTAACTAAAAAATTCGGTATAAATAAACTTTCCCCTCCAGAATTACTAAGAGAAAAAAAAGCTAATGAATCTTAATATGAATTCCCCAATGAAGGGAGAAATATTTTTAACTGCAAGACATCTGCTTTGACTCTCTGCCTCAAAAGTTTAAACATTTTTTAAAAATAAATGAGGATTTGTGTAACAGCATATTTTTCCAAAAAACGAAGCAAACCTGTACATCACTGCAAAGAATATGGAAAACGAAGAAAAAGGCATAGGGCTGATTTCCATTTTTTACTCTTGGTATTTAAATGCCACATCGATAACTGCACACTGCAGTGTAAAGAGTCAAATAAATTATTGTTAAATTGTCTTGTAAATTGCTCAGGCCTTCAGTCCCTAGTCAATAAAATATATGCCTTGCCCGTGGTTTACTCAAGACTATAGAAATTCCGAGTAACCAATCATTCCAGGTGGCTTTTATGGCTTTCCAGGCAGTGAGAGCTGTATTTTATTAAATGTAAGCATTTAATTAGTAGGTATTATTAAAGTGCAATTTTCCATATTAAATTATTTTCCATATAAACTAGCTTCCTGGTGTGCTGACTTCCAAATGACAGGGTTATCTTGAGTTCACCCAACAGACAGCTAATAACTCATTTTATCTTTCTGTGCTTTCTGATTCTAAAAAATGCATTCTCTGCTGTCACTAAAAAATATTGTTTATGAACAAACATTCTCCAAGATTTTTCTTATGCTATTGTCCAATAAACTAAATATTTTAAGACTAATTTGAAATGCTAACATGACATACTGTGATATTTCTTATGTTATAAAGGAAATTGTACCACTATTTCCAATTATCCTATGGTTGATGGATTAAATGGTATTAATTGCCATTCTACCATAAATGTTCAACAGAGGTCCTTTTTCCATTACACTGTAAAACACCATTCGACCTTTTATTTTTTAAAAAAAAGCTATGCCAAATGACTATTTTCAATGCATAAATTCTATTTAATAATGATCTAAATTTACCTATACAAATGACAGGATGAAAATGAATTTGGAATAAGTATATACTTCATGTGACTCTTGGCATATAGTAAGAAGGATTCAAGCAAATAAATCTATTTGATCAAAGGCAAATATTGTGGACAAAATCTACAATAAGTGAAAAGATCTTTTTCCTTCCTTTCTACGGAAATTCACTGTTTATAATATGTAAATTGTAGCTCTCACTTTTCTTTAATTGTAACTTTTGTTAAAAGATCTTTAACAAGATACCATTGTTGATTATATAACATTGGTGACTTGTTGCGATTTCCTCAGCTCTGTATCAAAAGCCAAAGAAACTCAATAAATTCTGCTAATATTCTAGAAGATGTTTTTAAACAGGGATACTTTCAAAATCAACCCTACTTCAAGGTGTAGGCCTAGAGCTCCCGAACGATTATGAGAAATGGTGAATGATACAAGGAGTAATACGAATTTTCAAAAAATTCAAACTTGGTAACATTTTAATAGACACCATGGAAAATCAAAACATCCTTTCCCAGATGAACTGCCATATAATTAGTCTGAAAGGTATAGCAATGCTTTTGACTATGCTCAACCATTTGGAAGGATTATTAAATATACAATCTTTTACTGCTGCTTTGCTAGAAAACTGACCATTCTTAGTGGTTATGATTAATAATTGCTTTTTAAAAATATTGTAACAGCTGGCTTTGTGAATTACAGCACACCTTCTCACTAATCCACAGTAAGTAAATCAACAGTTTGTCTAACCATTATCGTTATAGAACACTTTAATATATTAGATATAAATAATTGTCACTAAAAATCATCTGCTGTGTGTTCAGATAAAGCTATAGAGATCTGCCTTGTTACCTAGCAACTGGGCAAGTAACTGCCATACTAAAAAAAAAAAAAAAAAGAAATCCTGATTTTTTAGGTAGAGAAAATGTTCATAAAGCTCCACATGAAGATGTTGATAAATTCAAAGTGTATATTAAGATACAATTGCTAACTATTTTAGATGTATCCAAGCTTACATTTTGAAATACCATGCAGTAATGAAAATTGTCAATATTTAGATTGATTACTTGAACCAATCACAAACAACAACATTCTGTACAGTTTTTCTTTTAAAGAATCACCATACATTACCAATTTATTTGTCCTTACTGTCTTAAGGACAAAGGAATTCCAACATGACTTTGTGTACTGACTTCAATTTATTGAAAGAGTGATGTTTGTTTATTTAAAATACAATAAAACTGTTCTGAGTAATTAGTTCACTGTCAGGGATACCAGATTACTTCTTCCTTTCCTATAACAACTTAGTGCGTTGTATTTATATCACTTGGGGGGCTTGCCAGCTAATCTAAGTTCTGTTTCAATTTTGCTGAAAACCTGGATTCCAAGACCGTGTCTGTGCATAAAAATCTCCCTATAAGAGCAACAGGTGATGGGAGGAATTGCATTACTTGTCTTCTGAGGCCCAAATTTCAGCATGTGGCCAGTCTTCAAGCTCTAGCATGAAAGCAATCCCTCTGGGTGTGCGATGCAGACTGACTGGCCGTGGCCGGCACGAGACTGGTCCACGGGAGCCGGGAATGGACGCACTGCTCCGCAGCTGGGCAGATACAGCTGACTCGACAAGGTCCTCACAGTAAACCTAACCCATTGCCTACGTGGCACTCTGTGGTTGACATAATGTATACTGCTTCTGTTTCTCATCTGCGTACTCTACAGACATGACACAATTCCAAAAAGCTCTTCAAATTATTACATGGAATTACTAGAAAGAATCCTAAGTAAGAAGAGCAAAATTGGGAATTAAGTACTTGGCCGTAGAATCCACACATTGTTTTCATTGCTGTTATTCATTCACACATTACTATGAGTCCATCTTCTCTGATTTGAGAAGTAATTTGTATTAAATATGCTATGTAAGTCAGATTTGCATACACTCAATAGAAGATTAGGGAAAAACCAGTTTGAAGTTGGGGGTGTGGGGCTTAGGAAAAGGCAGCATTTCCCAAATCACAATATTTCTGAGAATCGTTTAAAAACAATTGGTCATGTGCGCCACATCTTGCCTGAGAGGTCTTGAGGTGTTTTATATGGCTGTCGTGTTTTTCTTTTAAGCCAGTACTTCATATATGTTATCTCCTTCAATGCTCGCAGCTTTGCAACACAGGAAAACACAGACTGATATCACCATTTGACTGACATAGAACTGAGGCTAAGGTAGGGGTTTTCTGAAGATCACACAAGCTGGTAAGCAACAAAGCTGGGATTCAGGTTTTGATTCCCAGATAAATGCTTTTTACACACACCTTATGCTTTTAGTTCAAGTGAGTAAAATTATTTCTCTCTCTATAGAAAAGTCTAAATTTTAATTGCTATATGTACTCCGTACACTTATATACAACTGAATTTTTTAAATTATGAAGTGCCTCCTATGTGTAAGGCATTGTGGTAGACACTGTCAGAGTGAAGCAACGTCATAAAGGCTCTTGTCACTGCCTTCAAGGTGCTTACACTCTCATAGAGAATGTAAAATGTACATGCAAATGCCAAAACACGGGCACAAAAACTGTGGGAGTTCAGAGAAGGGTTGGACTACTTCTAACTGAAGGACTGTATGGTAAAAGTGAACAGAAATGACCTGGAACAAAGGATAGGATTTGAAATATCATGAGCAAAGGCATGGTGGGGGGGCGGGCAGTGAGAGGAAGATGTGCATGTGATACAGTCCGAGTCTATCGAAAGCGCCATAATTTATCCCTTGTGATGGCTAATCTTTGTTATGTAATGGTTCATTTTCCACTGACTACAGAAGGCCCGTTTCCATTTGCTTTGGTAAATAAGATCATTAAAATATTTTTCAGTTTCTTAATACAACTGTCCAATTTAAGATAAAGCATGCTGACTCTTAAACTTAGTGAGAAGAATGACTCTACAAATGAGGAGCTGAAAATCCAGAAAGATCAAGTAGCTGGAAGTTATGTAACTACACAACTGCTTAGATAAGTAAATATACGTAAAGTTCTTACAGCAGTGCCAGCCACACCCAAAGGATTGTGTGTTGGATAATGTTATTTTTATTGCTATAATTAATTTTGGCAGAGGCAGATCTAGAATCTATGTTTCCTGATTTTATAAGTGATCTTTTTCACTAAGCACATTACATCAAAATATAGTATTGTTTTAAAATGCACAATGTGCATCTTATATAAGCAAAAGCTATGTTTTAATTGTAAAGTGTGTACTAAAATAAAATTTTATTTAGAGATTCACTTTGAAACACAAAAATTGGGTCTTTAGAACTAATACTTTATAGTTATTTGGTTAAAATAAAATCTTTATTAACTTCAAAATATATAATCAATATGTTAATAGCTAAAAGCTTTTACCAATATCCAAAAGGCAAAACTTAACTAATGTTAATATACAGACCTAAGAGTGAAAAATTCCTCATCTTTAAAAATATTGTCTGATCTATATTTCTCACTAATTCATACCAACCATTAACCTGCTATGTTTATACTGCAAGATTTCAGACATTTTTCTGGGGGTTAAGAATAATTTAAGCCTATTATATAATATATGCTCTTATATATATACATATATATATATATCTTATATATATGCTTTTATATATATACATATATATATCTTATATATACATATCTTGATTAGTGTATGTTCAATATATATTTCACTATATTCACTTTCTCATCCTGGATGATTTCATCTAGGCACATGACTTTAGGTACCATCTATATGCTGAGCCTCTCAGATGTGTATCTAGAATACTGAACTATCCACTGAGCCACACCCGCTTCCCTTAACATAACTCTTGATTCCTTCCCCTGCTACTGGTCCAATCTGCATCTCATCCACCCAGTTGCTCAGGTCAAAACCTTAGGAGCCATCCATGACTCCTCCCTCTCCCTCATCTTTTAAATCCATTCAGTAAGACCTCTAAGTTCTATCTCCAAAATATATCCCAAAGTCTGATTTAAGATGGCAAAATTGAACTGCCTTACAAAAATTCCTTCCCAAATAGCTAACAAAATGAGAAAAAATAGTAAACATCAGCAAAAAAGAAAATGAAAGAAGTAACAGCAGCAACCAATCAAGGAGAGGAGCATAAGCAAAAATAATAAACATCAAAACTGGCAACCAAGGAAAGAAACAGAAGAGCTTGGAGAAGAATGAAGAGGTACAGCTCTGCTAGATTCTGAACCTCGTTCTCACTTTCCAGAAAGATGAGTCGACATGATTCTGAGAATTTTCACAAATGACCCTAAATTTAGATAAAAACACACTCAGTGAATATCCTTCTATGTTTCCTCTCTCTACTACAAAAGATTGGAAGCATGTGAAATGGAAGAAATAGAGCAAAGGACTGGCTCAATGGAATTAAAGGCTCCCCAGTGTATTAGGGAGACCCATGAAGTCCTATGTTATCTCCAGCCCATACGGAACTCTTTATGGACTGGTTCTATATGGAAGTCTTTAGTTAATCAGAAAAGGTGATCACTGGTATCTCCCACCCCCTCTTCCACAATCTGGTGACATGAACACTGATATTGGGTATATTTAACAAAATCTGAGA
Organism: Cabassous unicinctus; assembly: GCA_029593785.1. Taxonomy (NCBI): domain Eukaryota; kingdom Metazoa; phylum Chordata; class Mammalia; order Cingulata; family Chlamyphoridae; genus Cabassous; species Cabassous unicinctus. The sequence goes on along the minus strand of JAQZBX010000964.1, from coordinate 25,098 downwards.
TAGCAGAGGGCAGGAAATCTAAACAAGACTATTTACAGCTTGAGCTGAGCTGTCTCCTTCCCTCTGCAATTTCTTTAGATTGCAAAAAAAGCAGACAGATCCAGGCAATAAAACATAGCTCAAAGAACAAAACAAACTGGTCCCCAAAAAGGCGAGAAGAGATTCAAGAACTACCCACACCATGTCTAGGCAAAACTGCTCAAGTGTGAGCAAGATGAAAGAGATAGCATGACAGATATGCAAGCATTTTAAAGGGAGAGAATAGGGAAGAGAGAAGTGAAAAAGAAAGGAGGGAGGGAGGGAGTTAAAAGAGGAAAGAAGGGTGGAAAGAATAGGGAATACAAGGAGCTCAAGCTAGAACTTTATTCAAATAAACAGAAGGAAATCCTCACATAAGAGTCCAATGATTTCAATAAAAATAGAAGCTCAAAGACAGAATAATAAGACAACTGAATGAGACAAAAAGGGAGAATTGTATACCTAAGGAAACAAATTAAGGATCAAAGAGCATCATTTTGGAACCAATCAATAAATTAGAGACATCAAGAACCAGAATAGACATTTTTGAAAATTGAATTAGTGACACAGAAGAAATGATTGACAAAACTCATTGTGAATGCAGATGAAAATGACAAAAAGTTTAAATTATAAAGAAACTAATAGATATGGAAAAGACAAAGATGATTCAAAATAAGGATAATTGGTGTCTCAGAAGTAGGTAACAATATAAATGGAATAAAAGGTATATTAAAAAATATGATACAACATCAGCAGATTTAAAGAGCACATTGTATTGCAGAAAATTTTGGCACGGAACATTCAATACCCAGAAATATCCTAGCTATGCTACTCAGTTACAAGGATAAAGAAAGATCTCCTTCGGATTCAGGCAGAAAAAGCAAATCACCTACAAAGGGTGGCCTCTGACTCCATAACAATATTAAATGCTATTAAGCCATAGAGCAATAGCTGCAAAGTTCTAAGGGAAAAAAGTATGACAAGAATATTATACTCTTAACAGTACTGTTTCATCGATTGTAACAAAGGTACCATACTAATGCAAAATGTTAATAACAGGGAAAACTGTGTGTTTTGGGGAGTATACAGGAACTCTGAACTTTCTGCATGATGCTTCTGTAAACCTACAACTGGGCTAACGAAATAAAAAGAATATTATACTCAGTCATAGCCATAGCAATTATGATTACAGAATAGAATGTAAATATTCTAAACATGGTCAATATAAATTAAAATAAAATTGCTCGCTAAGGAAAGAGGAGATGGATGAGAATGGGACAGCACTGTCTTTCACAGCAAGCAAGGATTCAATCTAATTTGTTTAAAATTGGAACTTGTAGTTAAAAAAAAACAACAATGATTCTAACCCTGAGGTGGATTTACTGTGAAGCTAATGAAACTTACATTGCAAGGCCCTTTACTAACATGGGTGATTTGCTTTTCCCAGGTCCTGGAAAAGGTCACTGCAATGCATTCATATGGTTATGCTTTGAAATTTCTGCAAAATATATTCCATTTTCTTAAAGGAGGCCCTGAATTGTATAACTTTCCTAAGGAATCTGGATCGGCCCCTGTTCTAACTCCTTAACGTTTTTCATAATCATTTTCCTAACCACAAGGGTAGATCTTTTAGGAAAAAAATAACACTTGTCATAGGGAAGCATTTATTTGAAGTTCAACAATTATAAGTTTCTCGTACTGCCATTTTTCTTGCTGTTATAGAAAACAGATTTTCATGCTTTTTAATTTAAAAATAGTACCTCCAGTATGATTCCACTGTTATAAAATTATGTCTATCTATGCATCCATTTCTTAAATGTTTTGAATATATGCATAGTCAAATGCCTTGAAGGATGTTAGCCTAATGTGAAAGATGGTTGTTTCTGGGTGAGGGATTTTGAGTAATTTTAAAAATTTAATATTTGGATTATGTGCATTGCCTAAATTATTTCCAATGATTATATATCAAAATTTCCAAAAATAATACAGTGATTTTTTTCCTTTAAAATGCCAAAATGTTAATAGATATATCTTGAAAGTTGAGCTCTATGGATAATCGTTACTTTCTTCTTTGTATTTTCCCGTAATTTAAAATTTCATAAAAATTTCCAAAATTCCAGTATTCTGACTCTTTTCCCATCTCCTCTTCTTTACTGCCACTACCTTGGCTCAAATCACTATGATTTCTCACCAGCACTACTTTAATAGTCTTCTTTGTGGTCTCTGTGTGTTCACTTTTGCCATGGTATTTACCAGTTTTCCTACAGCAGCCAGTGTATTTTTTTCAAAGATAGACCATGAAGCCTCTTCTTTAAATTCTCCATTTGCTTCATATTGTTTTCAGAATAAAACTGAAATTCTTTGCTATGAGCAGCAAGGCTGACCTGCGTTGACCAGGATGCAGCCACACTGGACTGCTCTCTGTTCCCCAAACACACTGTGCTTGTTCCCCCGGAGGAATTTTGAATGCTTTCCCCCCAGCATCTCTGCATGGCTGGTTCCTTCTCCTCCTCAGGGCTCTGTTTCAGAGACACCTTCTTAGACCCTCTCTGAACACCCTTTTAAAAGTCATATCCTCCCCCCTCCAAATCATTCTCAAGCACTTCGCCCTGGGACATGGTCTTCCCACATAAGGGATGCACTTATCACGAGCTGAATTTATCTCCTTCATTTATTTATTTACTGGCTTTGTATCAACCCTTCCCCACTAAATATTTGCTCTAGAAAACAGTGATCAGGTCTGTCTTGCTCCCCATTATATCTTCAGTTCCAGGAACTGTGCCAAGAAGACAGCTGACCTTCAATAAAGATTCCTCAAAGGAATAAATACACACAGAGATTGTTTCTCAGCTTCAAAAGAAAGCTTGTGTTTACAAAGTTGTCTTTTAATACAATTTTTTAGAATTCAGGATGTACTTTCTTTCAAATAAGCCATAGTATAAATAATGATTAAATATCAAGGCTGGCCCACAAAAGTCTACTGGACCCATAATGGGCTAAAATTCTGTATTCCTACAACAAAAATACTAAAAAAAGCAACATGATGAAATATCATGAACAAAATCAGAAGTTTAAAAGAAATACTTTAACTTATTTAAATATGAACACATTACAATAATCATCTATCTTTCATACTGGTAGAAATTTTTGTAGATATTCTGAAGGGGACTTCAGAGCATTTTCAAGGACTGTAGAGGTCTCTGGTCCTGGTTCTTTACTGGGCATACCTTCACTTTACATTTTATAGCTTTCAGCTCCTTTGGTAATGGACATATCACTAGCACCATCCTGAATGCTTATCAGCCACAACATGGGTCACGGTTTGTATCAAAAACATAAAATACCATAAGTTTTATATCCATGTTAAATGTCTTGAACTTGATAACTGCACTTAATGTGGTTACATAAGTGAACATCCTTGTAAGGAAATGTACATGGTAGTACAAAATGTTCAAGGAACATGCTGTATGCAACCTACACTCAAGTGTTCAGAAAATGGATTGATAGGTAGGTAGGTAGGTAGGTAGATAGATAGAATGATATGGCAAATGAGGCAAAATGTTAATGGTGGATCCAGGTATCCGGAGAGGGATAGGGGTATGTTGGAGTTCTCTGTATGGGGTATGTATTTTTTTTTTTTTTTGTTACTTGTCCTGTAAGCTTGAAAATGTTAAAAAAGGTAAAAGAGAAAAGAACAGAGCAATTTTCCTGAGGTGATAAGAGAAAGGAAACTAAGAAGGAAAGGCATTAAAGATGTGTCATTTGAAAGATACCCAAACTCAGAGCAGTGAGTAAGAGGGAAGAAGGAGTCAATAATAGGCAGCCAAGAGAAGAGAGGAAGAAGAATTTCTCCTGCTAGCTACTAGGAAATTTCATCTCCCAAGACAGCTTGGTTCCTACTTGGAGTAGCTCTGGGTGGGTGAAAGGAAGGAGAGTCAGTGTGCAAATGATGTTGAAACTTGGGAGGGATTATATATTTCTAATTTGAGGCCTTGCCCAAATTTAGTTTGGCATGAGTTTTTATGACTAATCTACCAGTAGGGTGAAATAAATAGCATCACTCATATCAGGAATGCCAACCAACCCTTAGGGGATATTTAGGAGGCTATGCCAGACCTTTCATTCTGGAGGGAAAGCTATACTGTAAGAAAACAATTTGAACCAATTATTTTTACACTAAGTTGACAGTTAAGATAGAAAAAAAATGCATTAAGAGTCAAGAGATACTGCATATGGTCTGCAAGTCTTTTCTGGAGAAATGAATCATGGAGTAAAGAGAAGCAGCTTATTTTTACAATAACATTTTATATTTCTAGAAAAATAGCTACAACATGCTTTTGATTTCTAAACACAGAGAAATGAGACTTTTATGAAGGTTACACAACAGAAAACACACCACCTGTTGCAGTTACAACTGTGTGCAAGTCACTCTAAAGCCTTAATTAAAACCAAAAATAAATCATAAAACTTATGACTATGAAAAATTATTCCAATTGAAACATGCTTTAAAAATGACAGCATGCTCATATATTTTTAAAATACAGTTTTCTCTTGCCAAGAAATTTGGTTTTAAAATGGCCACACAACCTACCCCTGCTGAATGTTACTAGAGCAACAGAATCAAGGACCATCCAAACATATGGCCCAGCAGTGCTGAGGTTTACGCCAGTGGTACTACCCAAGGATTCCAACAAGGTTTTCCCATGTGCCTCAGAGGCTGCTGTCTGCAGTGACATGGTAACCTTGGGTAGCCAGGAAATCCTCAATGCAATCATCAGTTTTCTAGGGCATGTCCTTGTGGCTTGTCCTCAGTTCAGTTACACCCATTCCAACCCCCAAAGAGATGTACCCATAAAAGTCATTTATAGAACAATTCTGTTTTGAGAGTTACCTAAAAAAGAAACACACTATAAAGTATTTAGTAACAGAGGGAATTAGAATATGCACTTTTGCTTCTTCTAGTTCAAGTCTTGTTTCTTTCTCTGCATCTCTTCCTCTTCACGTGTGAGAAAATCATCAGGAAGGCTTTGCTCTATTAATATCAGAATTGAGAGATATTGGTCAAATATAAAGAATTTTTAGAGAATTAATCTTGGATTTTCATCCAAACAAGTGAATATGGTCTCACAAATTTTTTAAAGAAAAAAGATGACTTAGCTTAAAAACATCTCATGATTCCATGAAGAGAAAGCAAAAATCAGATGTACAGGAATGGTTTTCAGCTCACACTAGAATTGTAAGAAAGGTTAATTTTTACATAAAAATTACATCTATATAAAAATAGATTTCTAGAACAATGCATTATTGACAGTTACATGGGAAGAGAAATGCAATCATATAAATGTTCTTTCTCAAGCAAATTATTAAATATATTGATAGTATTGCACGTTGAAAACAATCATTTCAAAGAAACCAAATATCATAATACAAGATTAAAGACATCATGGCTAATGTAACCTTTTACTCATAGAAATGTGCATACAGCAAATTTCCCAAGGTTTACTGATACACACTGCTATCAAATTCAATGGCAAACATTTATGCTTTGCTATTGATTATTGTCCATGGAAAGAAAAATAGGGAGCCAATTGATAAATCTGTATTCTGTCCACACTTCTGTTAATTACTGGTGGCTTATGGAAGACCTTGTACTTTGGTAACTGGTATTGGCACTTGAAAATGAGTTACTACTATAAAATCCAAATGTTCAAAAATCAAGCATACCTGCGGAAATGCAAACATTTTACTCATGATCATTAATGACTTTAATAAAACAGATTTCCTAATTTTGCTAACTGTTCATTCCTTTTAGGACATTAACTGGCTTGATGGATATGACTGTGACATATGCTGACACCAACATCTGGTCAGAAATAGGGACATCAATAAACTACACTCAGTATTTCTAGAGACTCTGCCAAAGCTATAAACAATTCCAAAGCATTTATTTCAATATAGTATTTAAGAACATGTCTGCTTTCCATTTAGAGAAAGGATAAAACCTGCTTCCAAACACATGGTGCTCAAATATGCTTATTCAATGAGTGATGCAATAAGAATGATTTGGTAATAAACCAAAACTTTTAAACATTTAAAATAGAATAATAATATGAATGATTATTAGGAATGTCTTTTCTGTACAAAAAGACAATTTATATTCTATTTAGAAGATTGTAAAATAACTTTAAACAAACACTACTATTTTAAAGAAAGCAAATCCCTAACATATCAGTCCAAGTATACCACATGCATAAAATAACAGGAAAAAAATATCAGAATGTAATTTGTGTAATCAAATTAGTTAACATGTAAACTTTTAAATTGCTAATAACTGTTCAGTGATTATAATTTTAAATTGCTGATAAATAAGTATACTTGCATAGTTTTTTAAAAAATCTAATTACCCTAAAATATCTTATTAAATATTGTATTATGTTGCATTTATATTTCAAAATTATTTTACTGTAGATCTGATCTCTGAGTAGAGGCAAAGCACTTTGTTCCCTCTCTGGGTGCCTCTTAGTACTGGGGTCTCCCATTTTAATACATGGATATATTGTCACTCTGCTACCACTGATCAAGAAAAAAAAAAAATGCCTCTACCAAAAGTGCCAACCTGCATCAAGCAAAGTAACTCAAGCCAAAAAATTAAGTTTTGGCAATTAGTGACTGCAGGACAAAGTTCTCATCCTCAAACAAAAAAGAGCATTGAGTCTTCATTTCTTTTTCAGCATCATATTTCATCCCTGCAGTTTTGAAGTTAATATTTAAAAAATACAATCAGTCTTTGTGGCAATGATTTTATATGACATGTTCACGAATTCTCTCAAGGTGGCATGCATCTGTTTTTAACTTCATTTGTAATCAAGTTACTCCATTAATCCTCATCTGAGTCCAAGAGGATCACTGCCACCACACCAAGCTGCTCTACTCACTGTTGACAAGGCTGAACCAAACACTTCTGAAGGAGCCCTTTACCGTAGAATAATGCCCAAACCAGTCATTATGGTCTATTTTGTCATAGAGCCTCAACACTAGGGACTCAAATAACCCAGATACCACAGGCATCTCCTTGCTAAGTACAAAGAACACCGGCTGGGAAGGAACCCCTGAGAGCCTTTCTAATCTTTCCTCTCTTCCTTGCGGCACCGAACTTCATGGCGAATCTCTCCTCCTGTAAAGACTCCCAGAGAGAATTACCGACTCCCTGGGTTCACCGTTCAGCAAAGTCTGGAGTCGAACCTAAATTCCTCACGTTGCCGTTCCAACACGATTTCCTTAGTTCTGTCTTTCCGGTTGCAGGAGTCGACATAGCAGTATCCTAATAAGAGTTTAAGAACCCGTAAGGACCTCAAGTTCACATGCCTCCAGTCCACTGATAAAACATGCTCACTGTACGCATGCAACTCGAGGGCTGAATTTTCAGTCTTCTAAAACTAACATCTCAGTGGTTCAGAGAGGAGAAATGATAACTGCAGTATGGACTAGCCTTCCTGACCAATCTAAAAAACGCAAAGCCTTCCTGAGAAGCCCGTTTCAGGGGCTTATATTCATAAACGGCGGCTTTTCTTCGGGGTGGGGCGGGGGAGGGAGAGGCGAGGGCAGTGTTCTTATCAAGCAAGACCTTGCTTAGCTCTGACAAGTTTTAGTTTGGAGTAAAATTACATCCAAGTTACAAGCCACGGAAACTGGGATTTCAACGGAAATGCTGACAGGGTCTTCACGAAAGCAGCAAATTGCAGCCTCCGCTGCTCTACTGCTCTCCTCCAAGGCACAGCGTTGGAAAGTCCATGGCCACTTCCCATCCGATTAATCAACGTATGAAAAATACGAGGAGGGAGAGAGAGCACACGCCAGCCTTTCCAGTGTCTATTCTTCCTGCTACTCCTTAAAGGTGATTCAAAGCACACCTGGAAATTACATGCGGTTGGCTTTTTAAATTGAAGACAAATGACCTTTGGAAAATACATACTCACGAAAGTCAAACCATTTGGAAAGACACGGCAGTTTAAAGCTTCAAACTCACAGGAGCCGCAAAGATGAGGAAAGAAAATGGAAAATGCGCCCCAACCCGGGAGGAAGAGGATCAATCACCAGAAGAGGCGTTGTTTTTTTTTTTTAAAGCCCACACACAGGAGTCCGCTAGCCCAGGCTGCAACAAATGCCCAGGCACAGCGCTTCCGCAGCCTTCCCGGGCTTTCCGACTCGGCTTCCCTTTTTCCTGACCCAGTTGCAGCACCACTTCTCGGAACCGCGTCTTGGCGAGCCCGGGCCGGGGAGCCAGGAGGAAGCCGTGCCCCGCACCACCCGCGGCCACGCTGCTACTCACCCAAGCCGGTCCGCACTACAGACGGCAGCGGCCGCGAGGTGGCCGCGGACCGGGATCCGCAAGGACTGGCGGGCTCCGGCCGCCGAAGACGCGGACATGTGGCTGGAACCTCCGCTCCCCTAGCCGTTGCCTCTGAGCATCTTTTGGGGCGCCCCCAGCGAATGCGAGCGGCAAGACGAGGGCGAGCGCGCCGAGGAGGGGCGGGAGAGGCGCGGGTCTTGGCCGCGCCGAGCTGCACGGAGCGCTGGGCTCTCCCCGCGAGCTTCCCGGGCCCGCGCGCGCGCCCCCTGCCCAGTCTCCCCCCCGCCCCCCGAGTGGCGCGCGCCCCCGTCCTGCGCCGCCACTCCGCACTCCCCACTCGGCTCCGCGCGCCCTCGCATGCTCCAGGCCCCTCGCGGCGCGCGCCAGCCCGGGCGGCGACGGCGTCCTCCCCCGAGCGCCGTCTCCGGGGCTGCTCGCGGCACTCTCCATTGTTCTGCGGCTGCTCCCCGGGGGTGGGCGGCTGGGACGGGTGGGAGGTGTCAGCTTAGTTGCCGGAGGAGGGTGGGGGGAGCCGGGGAGGGCTTACCACTCAGTCTGACCCGAAGTGCGAGAGTGACGCGGGTCCCCAGCAGGCGCGCGGGGGCTGCAGGGCGCCTAGTACCGCGGGCTGCCGGCGCGCGGGGGCTTCGGCTTAACGCACTCGCTCGGGCTCGGCGCCCCTCGCATCCTCTGTTACTATGGATATCTAGCTCCTCCGCCACCCCCTCCTTGCACTCTGAGAGGCCGCAGCAGCGGCAGCAGAGGCAGCTCCGCAGGCGCCCAGGTGACCAGCTCGGCAGCGGCAGCAGCGGTGGCAGCAGCCGTCACTGCTGTCGCCGCCGCTGGGGAGAGGAAGAGGAGGAAGAGGTGGAGGAGAGGCAAGTCCAGTTCTATCCCCGAGCTCCACTCGGGATTCTTCTCACTAACCAAGCAGCTTCGAGTTTACGACGCAGGAGAAGTCACAGAAATCCTCAACTTGTGTGGACTGGTGGCCACATCCTGTGGGGTTTGGTGTCCCAGCTGTTCTCGGAGGGGGATGATGGGCCCCAGTAGATTTGGAGGGTCACAGTTAAGATTTTGAGTAAGATTTTGATATGGTTCAAACATCCACCCCCTCCCCAAGTTTTCACCAAGTTACCATTATACTATTACCTGGTACTGTCGTTGAAATTCACTTTGATGAAGGTTTCTCTTCAACATAATGCCAATTAAGTGAGGTACATCTGACCTTAAATGACAAGGCTTTTCTTCCACTTACTATGTTTTTTATCCCGATGCTTTTTTCCTATCCACAAAAATAATTAATGGCTTACACACTGCTTAATACCACATCTGAATTAGCCTACCTGACAAACCCACACACTTCAGCGCTTTGGCGTTTGGACATTCTATCTAGATCTGAGAGTTGCTCACTTAGACTCAGATTTAGCCAGACCTAAGAACCGCAACCACAGATTCCCACAAAGGATCAACATCCTGTGGGAATAAAAATAAAAAATAAAAAAAATAAAAATAAAAAAAGACAACACAGCACCCCAACAGCCTGTGAAATAGACGGGATGGAAGCTACTTCAAGAAAAAGTTTTTTAAGGAAATGTATAGCAGTTTGATGAACTCCAACAGGTACTATTAATCAACTCTGTTGTTCAAGATGCTTTCTAAAATTTGAAAGTACGCATTTATTTCTTTAAAGCAACAGAAAACAAAGATTTTTATCAGCTGCAAAACTTTAAGCACTAAAATAGAAATGTGAATCTTTAAAAAAAATTAATAGGTAACATTGAACACTTGTGATTTGCCAGACATCTGCCCATTATCTCATTTAATCCTTACAACTCTATGAGATAAGTTTTATTATTATCCTCACTTTGCAGATTAAAAACAAGACTTAAGTTTGCAATTAGCAGCTGTAGGACAAAGTTCTCTTCCTCAAACAGCAAAACATCTAATGCCCACTGTTTTGCCCAACCTCATGTCATTGTCTGCTTTTGGGAATTTAAGGAAAATAGTATATCAAAAATCACTCTGCTAGCAAGTAGCAGGGCTAGGACAGAAACCCAGGCCTGTGAGGCTTCAGAGTGTGAGCAATTAACCCTAAGGGGAGCATTTCTCCACTTACATAAGGAATCCATGATGCTTTTTGATTTTACATTTTATACATATAGAATGAGAAACAGATAGGACATGCCATGCCTTCTTGACGACTGTGCTCTTGAATGAACATGACCTGACTACTTGACTGGGGCATGTTTGGATATCTCTGTTTTTTGAAATCAGCAAATTTTCAATGGGTTTGGAGGTCAGGCCAAACAACTGTGACTTGATATGGAATAGGTATTTTCTTGGTTTCCCAATCATTAGAATGACTGAAGCATGACATTTCCCATGATATCATTCTCTTGCAAATAGTGTTCTCTGGGAACAATATTGGACTTTTTCAAAGAGATGTCATTTGTAGCAATGAACTACAGGGTCTTTGGAAAGGGTGTGTACTATCATTCTTTCTTCACATTGAAGCCTCTACACTCTAAAGTCATTTGAGATCTATAGTTTGTCTTTGTGTCTGCCTTCACCCCCAGAGAATGATGGAAATCAAATTTTCTGATTGCATTTGTGCTTATCTGGTGAAAACTCTTGGAGAGGGAGTTGGGAGGGAAAGTCGCTGTCCATGGTGGCTACTGCTGATGACCCATTCAGCATAATTAGCTCACACATTAAATACTGTAGTCCTGGAAATTGACTTCAACATGGCACTAATGAAATTTGGTGATAACCCCTAGGTATGTATATTAAAACATAAAGATATTATCAGTGTAATCTCCTACTGGTTGGGATAAGAACATTAAGTAATTCGTAGAATGACTTTTTACTCTTTTTGCACTAAAATTGTCCTTAGTCATAGCTGAAATTTTAGACATTTTTTATGTTCCAGAAACAGCATAAAGGATATAAGAGATCATCTACTCAAACCCTCTCATATTATACAAAAGGAAATTGATGCTTGGAGCACTGAAGTCAATTGCCTAATACCCACCTTAATTAGAGGCAGGAGTAAAGCCATGAATCCTTGCCACTTATTCAGGACTCTTATCATGATACCAGAGTGCTTCAGGACAGTGCATATCAGACTTTTTTTTTTTTTCTTCAGGAATTTTATTTTTTGCTGAAAGATCAGTCAAGTTCCAATTTATGTGGATAAGTATGGATAATATATAGTCTTCCTGTTATTTTACTTGGAGGGGATTTATTTCTTATTTTTAATACTGTGGTTAATTTAAACAATATATTATTTCTTGCAAAATGAGACAATTTAGAAAAAATTCTTACAGTACCAATTTCCAACTTGACTGTCTTCCCAATATAAAGCAAAGCATCCATTCCACTGCAGGTCATCAGGAACACAACTCTCTCCAACATTAACTACTGATTTAAGAACAGTAATTTTATATTAGAAAGGATTAGCATTTAAGATTCCTCAATTTACTCTATTCTTCCTTTGTATTAAAAAATTATTCAGAAGATGATGTTGAATATTCCAGTCTCACAAAATCCGAAGATGGTAACTTCTTAAAGAGATATGTAAAACAGTGATAGGAAGCACTTTGAACAGATGTAGAGGAAGAGAATTACCTCATTTATTCATTTGCTTGGAGGTAATATAATGCAACAGTTAAGCTTCCAACTTTGAAATCAGACCTGTGGGTTAAAATCATGGCTGTTCCACTTAATCGTTTTGTGATCTTGAGCAGATTACTTAATCTTTCTGAGCCCTCATGTTCCAATTTGTAAAGTGAATGTAATAATAATGGGACTTACTTCATAGGGTTGTAGTTAGGATGAAATGAGATTACCCATGTGTGAGGATCTCTTTGATGTGTCAACTTGGCTAGGCTCATGTCCCCACTTATTCAATGGAATGCTAATCTAGGTTTGCTGTGAAGGTATTTTGCAGATCTGATTGAAGTCCATTATCAGTTAACTTTATTAAGGGAGATTATCCAAGGTAATCTGGATAGGCCTGATTCAATCCGTTGAAAGGCCTTAAAAGCAAAACTGAGGTTTACTGAAAGAAAAAGCAATTCTACCTGTGGACACCAGCTCCAGCCCATCCAAAAGGTCCAGCCTGCCCTTTCTGACAGCATACCCTACAGATTTCAGACTTACCTACCACATAAGCCAGTTCCTTACAATCAATTTCTTACAATACATCTCCCACTCTGCTGCTTTGGCTGAACTCTAACTCATACACAACATAAAACATTGATTGCAGTTTCTGACATATAATAAGCACCCTAAAAATTTAGCCAAATTATTTTTGAAACCCTTCTTGGGCACCTCGCACATTCCCAGCATTGAGGCATGCGCTCTGATAAAAATGAGAGTTCTGAAATAGAATAAAGATGGGTACATATTACCTTTAAAAATAGTAATTCCAACCATGAAGGGAATTACTCATTTGGTAAAATGTCCAGGAAAACAAGGGAAAAGTGCCAATAGGGTGGATTATTCTTTCTGGAGCTATGTATGCAAGTGTAGTACGACTAGACTTCCTGGTTTCAGAAGACCCTGAACAAAAAAGCAGACACTCCTCTCTCAACAGACTCATACTGATTTGGTGCCTGAAACTAGGAAGTTCCGTTCATGGATCAACCATGAAATTCATGCTGTAATAAAATTTCATTTATGACTGCTGATCTTAAGCTAACTAAAATTACATACTTTGGGGAATCGTTTTGAGAATCTTGGGGGAGGGACTCAACTTTTTATATTTAAGAGGAATAAGAGTAAAGTAAAAGCTTTTGCTTCAATCTTAGCTTAACTTAGTATCCGACCTTATTATATCTTACAGCTTTTAGTTTCCTCTGAGCAGTTTTGGCAAAGAAAAAATAATTTAAAATTTTCATTTAAAAGCCGGCATGGCACAATGTCTTAAATAGAAGCTGCCTCTGTCCTTCAGAATTATAATGCCAAACTTACAAGGCTTAATGCAAGAATTAACTTGCATCAGTAAAGAAAGTCCTGGAAGTAGTCTCAGATAGAAATAGGTTAAAAAGGTGATGTGGAAGTAGGAGAGAGCCTTTTAACTTTATATTAAAGATCTGATAACTGTCAACTGTACAAATACACGTTTTAAATTGTGTGTGTAGGTTGGAAAGAGCTGTTCCATTATCCTTTATACCATATTAGTGTTTTTTTAAAGGTAGCATTAGAGAAGAACTTTTTCTCATTACGCAAAGATTTACTGAATGCCTATGATGTCAAACGTTGTGCTGAGTGCTGTGGGATAGGAAGGTAAATTAGAGATGGACTGTAACCTCATGAAATTCTTTCTCTAGGTAACTCCAGTTTACCTTATTAACATGTAACTTCCCCTGGAAAAATTTTTATAATTCCCCTGCCCTGCACTGGCTGAGGCAATACTCTTTAGCTTAGCACCCCTTATCATTGCATTTATCTTTTTTTTTTTTTTTTTCAATCACTTATTCAGTTGTGGATCTCCTCCAGAAGACTGCATGAGGTCAAGGACCTTTTTATATGATCCTCTATTTATATTCAGCTCCTGACCCCAAATAAGCATTAGGTAAACACCTGAGTTGAGTGAGTGAAAGAAAGCTTGGAACATCTTGAATTTTAGTTGCTATCTGAGTGGAAACATGCAGAAAGCAGGTTAAATATAAATCTGGAGCTCAGGAGAGAAGCAAGGGTAAGAGATACAGATTTACTATAACTTGATTTGTGATAGCTGGAAGCTCTGGAAATGAACCTCATCAACTAGGCCCCCATGTAAAATGATAAAAGAGAAAGTTTGTGGTGAGAACCCCAGACAACATAGACATTTTCCATTTTACACTTTGGGATAAAACATGGCCCACATGGCTAGAATAGAAACATTGTGGGAAACCTACCCAGCTCCCAAATAAATCTTTTCAACTATGTGAATAAGTTTCTGATAGGAAAGATAATTCAGAATTAAGCCATTGTAGAGATAGCAGCACTGTGGATATGGAGTTATAATCATGTTATTGCCTTTCTTTATCTTCTAATATGTAGAAAGTGTGGCCTTGAAATGTGCAAAAAGAAGTTGGTATGTGTTGAGGGCATGGGACATGAGTGAGGGAGAGTCTGTGGTAAGGAACCAACAGAATCAAGGAGTTCCATGTCACTTAGGCATGAGGACAGGCTCTGAGCAGTGAAAGGACATGTGTGGCTATTGGTGGTGTGTGTCTTGTACTCAGAGCTGGCTTGTCATTAATGAGACAAGTAAGGCATAGACCAACTTCCAATTCTTATAGATTTTATTAGTTTTATTGCCTGATGGGCCGTTTGTTGTGGAAAACTCCCTTTGGATGGCAAATGTAAAACAACTTATAGATTGCTTGTCAACTGCAGGCATGCTCTGACTACCAAGCAAACACAATCCAGAGTAAGCAGAAAGGACTTACACTTTTTCCTGAAGGCAAGCAGGCTTGGAATCCAGGGGGAGTGAATGCAAACACTGAGGCCCATCTGCCAGTAATGTTCTGCCCCAGTCTTCTGAATTAAGACCAAGGGACTTCTTTTTGATGTTAACTATATTCAGAGCCTGAACCACATCCAGCTCCACTGAGCCATAACTAAGACTTCCACTTACAGCTTTGGCTTACAACCAACCCCTGAGAGTCAGTTCCAGTTGCACAGCACAGGTGTTAAAGTATCTCATCCTTCTAACACCTTTAACCGACAGAGCAGCTGTGTTCAACACTCACAGAAACTTTCAAGGTTAGCCATGAGAAGAAGATGCTCCAGTAAACTGATCTAGATGTCCGTTGGCTTTACACCCCAGATTTCCCAGGACAGCCCTCTTTTAAAGAGTCAGGTCATGAGATGTGATTTTTGGTTCAGACAAATATGGTTTAGAGCATACTGGATATTCATAGTTGATTCCTCAAGGAGGTAGCAAATATATAGGAAAAGATCATGGGCTCAGACCTGGATTCATGTCTGTATCTATCATTTACTAGGGCACCTCGGTTTCTGCATTTGTAAAATAGGGATAACTGTTCTTTAAGGATGTTATTTAAGGGTTAAATGAGGGCACTCATGTAAAACTCCAGTGCAATACTGGGAGCACAGTAATTATTCAAGCAGAGAATTAAGTTTACCCTAGTATTAATTCAGAAGCTTCCAGGTTCAAGAGGCTGCTCCAGTTTATCAGCAGAACTAAATAATAAAGCTCATTCCCACAGCACCTTCTAGTGTGCTTATCAGCTGTGTAAGCAAGAGGAAGCCATGTACATGTGTCTATTGCACCCTCATAGATAAAGTTTATTTTGTTCTCCAGAGGATTTGGTAGAGGACAAGATAGTCTACCATTTGATGATGATTAAGTATATCAATATGTGCATTAAGTGTGTGAAATATACTAGGGACAAAAGGAGAATGAATTATATAGTAAATGTTAAAACATTTTTTCTTTTTTTTTGCTTTGGAATAATCGATACTTAGGATAGGAAGGCATGGTTGATATTCACTATGTTTGTTTTTTCCTGCTCAATACCCAGTCCCTCTACTTTTTTTTTTTTTTTTTTTTTTCAGGAGGTACTGGGGACTGAACCCAGGACCCCATACATGGGAAGCAGGCACTCAATCGCTAAGCTATATCCACTCCCCAGTGAGAGCTGTTTTTTTGTTTGTTTTTAGGAGATACCAGGGATCAAACCTGGGACTTTGTACATGGGAAGCACTCGCTCAACCACTGAGCTACATCTGTTTCCCCCACCCCTCCACTTCTGTAACCAATTGTCTGATTTTTCTTTGGGAATCCACTTCTCCTAACTTTGGCCATGAAATGCTATAAAATCCTAGAACAGCTGACCTTGGATTGGACCTATAATTCACAGGTCAATCAGAGGATTCCATCACTCAGCCACAGTGATTTGTTCAGGGAGGGTCAGGCCATTGGAACTACTGGGAAAGAGGAGCAGTATTTCCACTGGGGTTTTTGAGTTTATGAGCCTGAAGCTGCAAGGGTGCTGAGCTTAATGCTTGGAGCTGCCAAGGGCCATCCTGTAGAGAAGGTCTGACCACGAATGAAGCCAATGCAGAGGAAGCAAAGTAGAGATAGGGAGCAAGATACTGAGGGATTCCAGTGATGGCTTTTAAGGCTGGATCCAGTTGTTCCTGAAACCTCTAGGTTTTATCTCTTATGTGAGCCAATAAATTCCTTATTTTGCTTCAGCCAATAAGTTCGGTTTATGGCACTTGTAATTGAAAGCATCCTGAGTTATTCAGAAGGAAACTTAAGTATAATTAAATATAATTCCAACTACCCATCTGATGCTTGAATCTCCTCTTCATCCTCTAATGAAGGAGACATTTGACCAAGGCTTGTACTCATGTCCTTAGAAGAAGAGAGAAATTTGGACACAGAGACAGAGACAGAAGGAAGACGGCCAAGTGAAGATGTAGGCAGAAATTGGAGTCATTCTACCACAAGCCAAGGAATGCCAAGGATTGCTGGTAACTGCCAGAAGCTAGGAAGAAGCAAGAAAGGATCCTCTCCTAGAGCCTGCAGGCCATGGCCCTGCCGACATCTTGATTTCAGACTTCTAAGCTACAGAACTGGGACAGAGTAAATTCTTGTTGTTTTAAGCCACCCAGTTTGTGGTAATTTGTTGGCAGCCTTAGGAAACAATTACACTTATGTTGAGTGAAAATTTCCTTTCTGAAACTTTTGTATGGGTACCATTTATTTTGTACCCACTAGGGGCCAGGGACCATGCGCTATTTATATTAACAAATGTAAACTTTGGTATTTCACTTAATTCTTGCCTCAATCTTATGATACAAAAACTATTTTGGAGGCCACTGCAAAAATCTAGATGGGAAATGATAAGGGACTGAAGTAAGGGTTGTGGTGGTAGCAATAAAAAGGAAGAGAATGGATCGGGAGATGGCAGAGATGCAGCATCTCAATGACTTGGTGATTGAAAGGGGGCTGAGGGCAAGAGAGAAGGCAGAGTCTAGGATGACCCCTGGAAATTAGATTGATGGTGAGAAAACACGGGGAGGAAAAGCTTTGGTGGGAAACGGTGACAGTTCTGATAGGATCAATACTTCCAAGAACATGTGATAACTATAAATTCCTTTAAAATTTTAGCTGAATCTGGTTTAGTATAAATTAAGAAAGCATCGAGAACAGAACTGGATGCATAACAAAACCAAGTATTTTTAAAGCACCTACAATTTTTGCATTTTACAATTTTTTATCACACAAGTTCAGGCCAGAGTAATATTTTCATTCTCATCCCTCAAGACTAGTTTCTCTCTCCTCTCCTGTTGCCCAATGCCTCAGGAGGCAGAGGAGAAGAGCCAGAGAACTCAGCATAAGGATGCAACAGAGTTTCCCTGAATCCAACTTTTCAGGTCCAGGTCAAGGAGAAGACACCAAAGAGATATGTATTGCTGTGGAAGATGTTTCTGGAAATTGGGAAGGAAGTAGGAAAGGGTGAAATTGATATTTCTTGAGTACCTATTATGTGCCAGGCCCTTTACATGCATTATCCCAACAAACCTGTGGGGTTGGTATTATTTTAGTATCATTTTTTCCAGATGAAGAAATTCTGGAGGCTATGAGAGGTTAGGTAATTTTTCCAAGGTCAAAGGGCACTAATATTTAATCCAATGTGTGTGGCTCCCAAATCTGTGATTTCTTCATTGTACCTTGCTGCCTCCTTAAATAATTAAAACAGTTGCATGATATTTTCTAGTTTACAAAATATATTCACTTGCTATCTCAATTCTCATACCAGCAATCCAGAAGGTATTGTTCCCATTTCATACATGAGGAAACTGAGTTCCTGGGAGGTTCGTTGACTTGCTCAAGGTCACACAGCTAGGAAGTAGCAGAAAGAAGGCTGGAATTCACAATTTCTAACTCCAAGCCTCATGCATTTTTCCTTGACACTGCAGCTACTGCAGCTGTGCAAGCTGCCATGAATTGGGGCTTTGTCAGAACAGGAACTGATAACAGCTTTGCCTTAAAAAGACAGTGCCCGGCATAATGTGGCAGCCCCTGCTTTCACCCTCACTGGCTCACAGGAGAAAGTGACCAAGGTAAGGAAGGAAGACAGTCTCCCTGGAGTTTCTGAGAGTGGTGCCCCTCAAGAACTGTTGGCCTGCTCCCTTTCTGCAGGGCGGAGTCTATGCTGCCGTGCTTTGAAAAGCCACTCGGTCTACTAAGTCTATACAATAGGTCAGGACCTAGCGTGGAAAGAACCAGCATGCTCCAAGCGCAGGATGACTCCAGGCAGAAATAAGGCTCTTTGGGAAGCCACATTAACTCTTTCAGGCCATTAGCCTATCATTTAGTAAATTACCCCTTCAATACTCTAAATGGATCCCTAGTGGGTTTGGAGGATGGGAATGTTCTAATTTGTGTTTTCTCCCCTTCTTCTCAGCTGCTTTTTGCAAGTGTGATGCAGACCAAGAACCTGTTTAATAATGGTTTTATTCCAAATCACTGAATGTTCCTATACATAACCTGCAGAACTGCTATACTGAAATGTGTGGCATCAAATCTATGTGGAAGGTGTGCATGTGTGTGTGTGGGGGGGTTGGGGGCTGCAGCCCAGTACCCAAAGGGATGTGGAAAACAGGACCAAGGAGTGAGCCAAGGCACCAGGATAACCCTGATTTTCAAGCTCTGAGGTAGTGGAGGGTGACAGAGAACCCCATATTCCCAGGGGCCTTGGGAGGTGGGTGGAAGGGAGCAGATGCCATGGGAATTACCGGGGCAGGGAGTTCCACTGTCCTACTTGGAGGGGATGATCGGCAAGTGTGATCTGAGGAGGCTCAGTATCTCTGCCTCGGCACATCTCTTACAAGGGAGATTTGTGAGAAGGACAGTGATGTTTCCTTAAGCCTTTGACTTTGCTCTATCCCTCAGAGTGTCTGACCACTGTCAGTTGCAGGAGCTGAGAACATTTCTCCTCTATGAGGGGAAACAAAAGTATCAGAGCTCTCCTTTGCTCCTCCAATTCTGGGACTCACTAAGTAAATGCCCAGTAGAGGTGCTGGGGCCTAATATCACTGCCTAATGGTGATTACAGCAATAATGCTTGGCATTTACATAGCATTTAAAGTTTTTGAAGTACTTGCATATTCTTTGTTTACCAGAGCTGGCTTCATGGACATGTGACTAGTACAATTGCATAGGGTCCCGCTCTCAGAAGGGCCCCAAGTTTGGTTTAATGCTTGCAGTTGCCTTCTTGTGACACTTAATAATTTCAGCTTTGAATCTGTGTTTTGTAAGCGACTATGGAGCACATGCTAGGTGTTTGGCGCTAGGTGTCCTACCTCCCTGGACTATGTTTTTGGCTGTCTGCTCCCTATCTCCTGTTGCTCTGGTTCCTGCTTGCCTCCCTCTCCCTTACTGACTCCACGACCACTGCCACTGTCTGCTCTGGGGCAGCAACTAGGTGGTAGAGGGACTGCCCTGGTTCAGCCCTTGCCCTCCTTCTATGGTGAGAGGAGGAGGGCTGGGCAGGAAGGGTGGCCCACTGGCGGCTTCTTGAGGTAGGTCGAAGCAGCTGCCATCCCTGCCCTAGCTGGCAGCATCATAATGTGTTTGGTGGGTGACTCAGCAGGGGCATCTCCTCCAATCCTGACCTAAGAACTAGCACATTCTGGCACAGCAGCTGTAATCCTTTGGAGGATGCTTGTCTCCTGTAAGTTTGGGTGGCAGGCCTGTGGGAAGGGAGTTGAATTCTCTGTCCCTGGCTGGACCCCACATTTTCATTTTGCACTGGGCTCTGCAAATTATGTAGCTGTCCCTGTTGTTGACATTCATTATGATTTCCATGCAAACTACGCAGGACAAGGATGCTACTGCCATGATGCCTACTACATTGTTATACTGCTAGTGGAGGCTGTCATTACCTTCTTTCTGCTTTGTGCTGGGGAAAGCACTTATCCTGTTTAAACAGCACAACAAATTTACAAGGTAGAGCTTCTACATTGGGGCGATTCCTTAACTTCTCTGAGTTTTAGTTTCCTCATCTGTAAAATTGGTATAATTTCTACTTCCCAAGAATATTGTGAGAATTAAATAAGAAGATATGTGTGTAAAGGGATGGAGGAAATTTTATCTACCTGCATTACTCTAGCACTGCATTTGTTTGGAAGAAATGTTTTCTCAAGATAAGTTGCTTGAGAAGAAGGGTGAGACCCCATGGAAACACTCAGTAACTATAGAGGGTCACTTAACTTCTGCATGTATGACAAGAGGAGGAATTTGCATTGTACTTGGGAGGAAGGTGGCAAAGAAAGAGGAGTCAGTGAAGGCAAGGGCTGTTTGGGGGAAGAGAACAGTGACAATATGGTTTTTAGAGAATGGAAATATTGAATAGGCCTTTAAAAATTGTTTGTGTTGGATTTTTGCTGTAAACACTCCCACCTACTCACCTTTATGAAATCTTCAGTAACTGACAATTGCTTTTGTGTGTGATTAGATTAATGGGGAGGATCTCAATGAGGTACTGAGATTTGCATCCGTGTTGGCACCAGTAAAAACAGACAGCATGTGCGGATGCATGTGCCAGAAGATGAGTGTAGAGCTGATGCTAGGTTATAACACTGTTCTTTGATTGTTTCCTCTGAGTGATCACTCTCTGTTTAGGCCATGGTGGAAATAGCAGCATCAATGCATATTCCATTTAATTTATATTCTTCCACAAGCTCCACCACCAGGCTCAGCACACAGCTGACACTCAAGGTTGAGGGATGATCAGTGTGAATAGGAACTACTAAGGGAAGGAAAATGATATGGTTTTGTATAATCTTTCCGACAACACTTTGAGGTAGGAATTAGTCTCTCTAGTTTATTGCTGAGCTAGCTGAGGCTCAGAGTGGCTAAGAAACTAGCCTGGGGTCACATAGCTACTAAGTGGCAAAATGGAGCTATAAGTCTATGCCCAATACCTTAACATGATGCCTCCCTGGGAAGTGAGACTTTTGTAAATTACCTAGGGTTTTGATATTATATAATCCCAACATTATACATACATATATATATTTAAAACCTCACCAATATCAGAAGGATAAGACAAATTGACTTTAAAAGCATTCCTAAAGAACAAGAAGTAGAATAGGGGAGGAAGAACAATAACATAAGAATATATTTATATGTATATATATATATATATATATCATACTCCAGTTATCCCTTAGATAATTGTAGGACTGTACTGATATTAGTTATTGTACTATAAAGATACCAAAAAAGGAAAATGTGCCAGTCAGATAAACCTATTGTGCAAGAAAAGGCTACCTTAGAAGTGTCTAAAACCATGGTTCTTCCTTCAGCCAAGTCAAGTCCAAAGAAGCACATGAATAATTGGCTACAGCTACCCTGTAAGCAAGTGCCAACTTTCTCTGCTCAGGGTTGATACATCTCCAAACCTCAGGGAGTCGGGAATCAGCTGCCAGCAGCCAATGGGCTTCTGAGCATTCATAACCAGACCAGGTGCTGATCCATCAAGCTAATTAGCAGCCTGTGGGTCACAGTTAGCTGGGAAGGTAGAGGGTTTTTTTTTTTTTTTTTTTAGCTCTTTTTCCAGGCAGACTCTGTGCCTATCTGTGCTTTTTGAACAAGGCTCTATCCATGTAGATGCAAAACCATAAAGCAGAAAGCATTTAGAGGGCTAAAAAGTAAGATGGAGGGAGCCTGAAAGAAAATATAGCTTTGTTCTTAATAAGAGATACTAAGAAAACAAAGTGAACTTTGACTCCCAAAGATTTTATATATATATCATTCTACTTATCTTCATTTTACTTAGTATAGTGTTATCAGAGAGTGGACATTAAATAAATGTTTGTTCTTGTTGATGCTATTTAAGGTATAAATAGTGAACAAGATGAGGAAATAGGATAGAATTACAAAGGGACAAGATATATAGCTTGCTTGCACTCAAAATGCATTTAATCATCAGGATCCTTAAAGAGCAGAGGAAACAATTAGCTTTAATGGAAAATACAGAGTTCAGAAAAATGGAAAACACTTTAATTAGAAGATGAAGGAGATGGAATTCATTAGAAATAATGTCACTAAAAATTATCAGACTTATAAACTAATGTGTAAATCAGCACAGAAAAGAATCCAGTGGATTTTAATACATTGTTAGAAACTTATAAACAGTGCATTTAGTTAGTTTTAATCTGATGATCAAACAGTAAAATAGAATCAACATATCGAAGCTGACACCATTCCAAATACCTTCACTGACATAAGAGAATCATTCTGCAATCAATTTATTCAATATTTCTAACTTTAGTGTTTGCTTTTGTTTATCATGGATCTACCTATCTCTAATGGAGTAGTGCCAATATATGATTCTAAGATATAAAATAACAAAGACACATTCTAGTTCTTGACAAAGCCAAATCATAGGGAATGGCAAGGTGAATGCTGGCAGAAGTCTTAAAACACAGAGGTAGCATTTATGGAGATGTCTGCATGGGCTCTCTGTCAACATATGGAGACTTGAGGAAGGGCTACAGGATTTCAGTGACACCACCTTCATCACCATCTGGAGATAAAAATCCTGAAGTATGTATTTTTCATGTGATAGCTTATTGATGAACTTTATAGTAATCACAAGATCCTAGCCAAAGATCCCTTAGACTACTTACTATACAATTGTTAGCTGCTTGATTCTGGGGCTGAAAAAAAAATGGATTTATGCCTAGCAAAGAACAGTTGTCATTGTAGAGTAGAACCAAAGATGAGAAATTGATGATTCCAGAGTCTTTGGGGACCTAGATAAAGCATTACAGGGCTCGAGGAGGTTCGGATGTACTGGCTATAATGTAAATTGTTCTGCCCCAAGAAACTAATCTACATGCTGAGATTATGAAGACAAATCTTCCCCCAAATATTTACTGAGTAAAAACATAGTGAGTGGTTCCTTAGGGAGAGCAGGGGCATACGTTGGATAACTTTTGCTGTAAGAAATTAATGCATTACCCTGAACTATAATTTATTAGAGGATCACGACCCTTCAAACTGACTATAGTAGGTGATCTAGTGTCAATAAGCCATTGAATTTACACCAAGTGATAATTCTCCATAATACTTTCTCCAGACTTGTATGCATGAATCAGATGAAGTTATGGTCTGGTCTATGCCTGCCAGGTATGCTGACCCTGGTTATGGCTATAGCAAAGTAACTTCTTTACTCTCCTCCCCCCTCCTCCCCCTGCAAACTGTGTCCCTGTGATTTGGTCGGAGCTAACCCCCAAGCTCTTCCTGCCTAAGTAATTTATTACAAGCAAAGGAAGAAATAAGTATATGATCCTGATTTTGTCTACCTCTCTAGCATCAATCCTGGTCTCTCCTCACTTGATACATCTCCAGGGGTGGCTTGACTTCATGCCTCTACCTGCGGGACTGTCTCTGCTTTTAACACCCGTTCTCTGGTTCTCTGTCCAGAAAGCTGCTCTTCTTTACATGTTACCTCCTCCTGAAATCGTTCTCTGATAATAACAGTAAACACATAGCTCTTACTTGGTCCCGGGTATGGTTCTAAATCTTTTATATTTATCAAAAGTATTTAATCCTCACCAGAGCCCTACAAAGTAGGTACTACTATAAACTCCATTTTAGAGATAAAGAAACTGAAAGATAGAGGGGCTAGGACACCTTTAGTAAGTGACAGAGCTGAGATTATGAACACGGCATTCTGGCTCCAGAGTGTCTGTTCTTCACCACTCTTCTGAGCACACTGATCTGGAGACCTAGCCAGATGTCTGTCTTGGGTGTTCTCCCAGCAGCCTGAGCCCACTGCTACCAGAGAACTACCCGCCCTGCACTGTAGTCAGGTGCTTAACCCTCCTCTCTTTCTGTGCTCTCTGACTCCAACTAATCCTTCAACACTCAGCCCAGGCATCATTTTTTCCCCCTTAAGCCGTCCTGATCCTGCTGCCCCAGGCTGGGTTATACGTACCTTCCATTGCCCACGCCAGGCTATTCTATGTTAGAGCACATAACATGCCATGTGGTCATTTACCTGTCTGTCTCTCCCATTGATCTGTGAACTCTTTGAAGGCAGGAATGATCTCAAATATAAATAATGCAGTGCCCAGCATATAGATCTTTGCTTAATAAATATTTGTCTGTTTGATGGACAGATTGACTGATGGGTAGATACTGGTATTGAGAAATCTCTGGTTTTCAGCTTCTACAATCAGATTAAGTACAAGAGATATTCCATCACAAATCCTGGGAGCATCATGACAAATGCTTAGCTCCAGTTTAGAAAAAAATCAAGACTATTTATAGCTTAAGAGTTCAACATCAGGGAAGCGGGTGTGGCTCAGTGGATAGAGCTCCCGTTTACCATATGGGAGGCCCCCGGGTTCGCTTCCCGGGGCCTCCTTGTGAGGGCAGGCCGGCCTGCGCAGCCCGGTGGGCTGATGCAGCAAGACCTCACAGCAGGAAGCGGGTGTGGCTCAATTGATAGAGCCCCCATTTACCATGTGTGAGGCCCCGGCTTCGCTTCCCGGGGCCTCCTTGTGAGGGCAGGCCAGCCCGCGCGGCGCGGTGAGCTGATGCAGCGGGACCTCACAGCAAGGGGGAGATAAGCAGACACGGAGAAAACACACAGCGAATGGACACAGCAAGAACAAGCAGCAAGGGGGGGATAATTAAATAAATAAGTAAATCTTTAAAAAAAAAAAAAAAAAAAGAGTTC
>JAQZBX010000963.1:0-92246 GCA_029593785.1 Cabassous unicinctus | reverse complement strand
CCTTTCAACCTACAGAACTCCATTTAGTATTTCTTGAAGGACAGGTTTCTTGTTGACAAACTCAAAATTTTTGTTTATCTGTGAATATTTTGAAATCTCCCTCATTTTTCAATGCCAGTTTTACTGGATACAGAATTCTTGGCTGACAGTTTTTTGTTTTTTTTTTCTTTTAGCATCTTAACTATGTCATCCTACTGCCTTCTTGCCCCCATGCTTTCAGATGAGAAATCGTGCTTAATCTTATCAAGCTTCCCTTTTATGTGATGGATATCTTTTCTTTTGCTGCTTTCAGTATTCTCTCTTTGTCTTGAGCATTTGACAATTTGATAAGTATACGTCTCAGGGTAGGCCTGTTAGGACTTATACTCTTTGGAGTGCGCTGCACTTCCTGGACATGTGCATCCTAGTCCCTCAAAAATAGTTGGGAAATTTTGAGCCATTATTTCCTCCAAAGCTCCTCTACCTGCTTTCCCTTCTCTTCTTCCTCTGGGATGCCAGCAATATGTATCTTTGTGTGTTTTGCATTGTAATTCAATTCCCTGAGTTCCTGCTGATTTTTTCTATCTTCTAATCTTTCTGTTCTACTGTCTGATTTCAGGTGTGTTGTCTTCGACATCACTGATTCTTTCTTCTGCCTATTCAGTTTCACTGTTATGTACTTCCAGTATATATATTTTTTCTTGCATTGTGCCATTATCACCATCAGATCCATTATCTTTTTATGTATGTTTATGATTTCTTCAGTCTTCCCCCAGTGTCTTCTTAATATCCTTTGTCTCTTCCTTCAGTTCATTAAGTTGAGTCTTGATATTTGTTTGGACATTCTTGGTTAGTTGTTCCACATTCTGCATCTCCTCCTGTTTTTTAGTTTGTTTAGACTGGGCCATGTCTTCCTGTTTCTTAGTATGACTTGTAATTTTTTGTTGGTGTCTAAGTATCTGTTTATCTTGATGGACTTATTTAGATGGTTAGCTTCTCTTTTTAATCTAGGGTTTATTTTGTTTTATTTTTGCTTTAAGGTTGCTTTTTCACTCTTGGTTCCACTTATTTTATATCTTTGTAGATGTCTGTGTTTCCTTTGGAAAAAAAATCAAGACCATAGAAAATGAAAAAAAGAAGAGAAAAAGAATAAAAGTAATATTTTTTTAAATAGAAAAGGAAGCATAAAAGGGCCAGGAAAATAAATAATAAGAGTGAAAAAATCATTAAAAAAAATACAAATACTAAGAAAGGTGGAATAAAAAAATGAAACAAGAAAAAATTATACAATAAAATAAAAGAACATAAAGAAGAGAAGAAAGAATTAAAAAAAAGAAAAAGAAAAAAGAAGACCAAACAATCAAAGGTGGAATGAAAGAAAATCACTGGAATAAGGGGAGATGAAAGAAAGAAAAGAAATAAAGAAACTAAGGGGAAAAATAAGGAATAGAAAAAAAGAAAGAAAGAATAACAAACAAACAAACAAAAGCATAAAAACAACCCAGGGAAAAACAGGCTTCTCTCTTTGGTCCCTAGGAACTGGATCAGGCTGCCTGTACTTATCAGTCAGTAATATCCAAGATGGACAATGAACCCCAAACAGAATAAATCAGAATAGACCTACCTTGAGACACCTACTTTTCAGAATGACAAACATCAGAGATAAAGAGAGGATTCTGAAAGCAACAAGAGAAAAGCAAAGCATCACATACAAGGGAAAATCAATAAGATTAAGCACTGACCTCAGAAACAATGGAGGCAAGATAAAAATGGTATGATGTATTTAAGATACTGAAAGAGAAAAACTGCCAGCCAAGAATTCTGTATCTGGCAAAGCTGTTCTTCAAAAATGAGAGTGAGTTCAATGTCTTCACAGACAAACAAAAACTGATAGAATATGTTACCAAAAGACCAGAATTACAAAAGATACTAAAGGGAGTGCTGTAGCCTGAAAGGTAAAAACAACTGTGAGAGATTTGGAAAAGAGATTAGAAATGAAGATTATTAAGAAGGATAAACTAAAGTATAAGAAGACCAACAATAGAAAAATACGACAACAGAGAGCCAAAGGATAAAATGGATGAAGTAAGTAATGCCTTTACAGTAATAACATTGAATGATAATGTATTGAACTCTCCAACCAAAAGACAAAGACTGATTGAATGTATTAAAAAATATGAGCCATCTATAGGTTTTCTACAAGAGACCAACTTCAGACATAAGAACAGAACCAGGTTAAAAGTGAAAGATTGGAAAAGGCATTCCATGCAAATAGTAACCAAAAAAGAGCTGGAGTAGCGATACTAATATAAGACAAAATAGAATTCAAATGCAAAACTGTTATAAGGGATGAAGAAGGTCATTATATACTAATAAAAGGGCAATTCACCAAGAAGAAATAACTATACTAAATATTTATTAACCAAGCCTGAGTGCCCAAAGATACATGAGACACACACTGGCAAAACTGAAGAAAGAAATAGATGTCTCTACAATAATAGTTGGAGACTACAATACACCAATCTCAGTATTGAATAGAACATCTGTACAGAGGATAAATAAACAGAAATATTCAATAATATGATAAATGAATCAGACCTAATAGACATTTATAGAACATTGTACCCCAAAACAGCAGGATATACTTTCTTTTCAAGTGCTCATGGATACTTCTCCAAGATAGACCATAAGTTGGGTCACAAGACATGTCTCAATAAGTTTAAAAAGATTGAAATTATACAAAACACTTTCTCTGATCATAATGGAATGAAGCTGGAAATCAATAATGGAAGGAAAAATGGAAAATACATAAATAGATGGAGATTAAACAACACTCTCTTAAATAATCAGTGGGTGTATTAGTCAGCCAAAGGGGTGCTGATGCAAAGTACCAGAAATCTGTTGTTTTTTATAAAGGGTATTTATTTAAGGTAAAAGTTTACAGTTACATGACTCTAAAGAGACCAAATCAAGGTACCATAAGAGGTATTTTCTCACCGAATGTCTGTAGCCACACATTGACCCAAGATGGCAGGTGATATCTGCAAGGGTTCAGCCTACCTCTTTCCTCTTAAGGATCCATGGGCCCAGCTTCTTCTGATCTCAGCTATAGGCTGGCATAGAGCTCAGCTGCTCTGTTGCCTTCAGCTACAAACTATCAGGAGAATGGCTCATCTCTCTGCCTGGGGACGCAGGATTCTTTTTTGTGTCTATGGAGCTCCCTTCCTTTTTTCTAGCATATCTGTTTCTGTCTCCTTGATTTAGTATCCATTTATATAGCCCGCCAAGGAGGCAGGGACTCAACCCTGCACACCTTAATGATGTGGTTGAATCAAAGTTCTAATCTTGATTTAATGAAGTAAAAGTAAAGCCTTTGAATTTAAATCAATCAAAGTGCATCATGCCCAGAGGAAGGGACCAGTTTACAAACATAATCAATATCTCTTTTTGGAATTCATATATAATACCAAACTACCACAGTGGGTCAAAGAAGAAATTCATCAATTATCTTGAGATGAATGAAAATGAGAACACAACATACCAAAACCTGTGGGACACAGCAAAGGCAGTGCTGAGAGGGAAATTTATAGCCCTCAATGCTTACATTAAAAAAGAAGAAAGAGCTAAAATTGAAGATCTAACTGCACACCTGGAGGAACTAGAAAAAGAACAGCAAACTAATCCCAAACAAAACTGAAGCAAAGAAATAGTAAAAAATCAGAGCAGAAATAAATGAAATCAAGAACAACAACAACAAAAATATAATCAACAAAACCAAAAGTCAGATCTTTGAGATCAACAAAATCAGCAAACCCTTAGCTACAGTGACAAAGAAAATAAGAGAGAAGATACAAAATAATAAAATCAGAAGTGAGAGGGGAGACATTACCACTGACTCCACAGAAATAAGAGAGATCATAAGAGGATACTATGAGCAACTTTATGCCAAAAAAAACTAGACAGTGTATAGATGGACAAATTCCTAGAAACACTCAAACCACCTACACTGACCTGAAGAAATGGAAGACCTCAACAGACCAATCACAAGTGAAAAGATTGAAATAGTCATCAAAAACCTCACCAAAGGTGAAAACCTCGGGACCAGATGGCTTCACAGGTGAATTTTACCAATCATTCAAAGACTATCTAATACCAATATTGCTCAAGCTCTTCCAAAAAATTTAACAGCAAATAACACTACCAAATTCATTCTATGAAGCCAACATCACCCTAATACCAAAACCAGATAAAGTTACTAAAAAAAAAGAAAATTACAGACCAATATCTCTAATGAATATAGATGCAGAAATCCTCAGTGAAATACATGGAAACAGAATCCAAAAGCACATTAAAAGAATTATACACCACCGTCAAGTGGGTTTTATCCCAGGTATGCAAGGGTGGTTCAACAAAAGAAAATTAATTAGTATAATAAACCACATTAATAAATTGAAGAAGAAAAATCACATGGTCCTCCCAATTAATGCAGAAAAGGCATTTGATAAAATACAGCACCCTTTCTTGATAAAAACACTCCAAAGATAGGAATAGAAGGAAGCTTTCTCACTGTGGTAAAGTGCGTATATGAAACACCTACAGCTAGCATTGTACTCAATGGTGAAAGACTGAAAGATTTCCCACTGAGATCAGGAACAAGACAAGGATGTTCACTTTCAACATTGTTATTCAATATTGTGCTAGAGGTTCCAGCTAGAGCAATTAGGCTAGATAAAAAAATAAAAGACACCCAAATAGGAAAGGAAGAAGTAAAATTATCACTATTCGCTGATGATATGATCCTATATCTAGAATCTCCTGAAAAATCCACAAGAAAGCTACTAAAACTAATAGACAAGTTCAGCAAAGTGGCAGGATATAAGATTAATACCCAAAATTCAATAGTGTTTCTATACACTACTGATGTGAAATCTGAGGAGGAAATCAGAAAAAAATTTCCATTTATAATAGCAATTAAAACAACCAAATATTTAGTAATAAACTTAATCAAAGACATAAAGGACCTGTATTCAGAAAGCCATAAAACATTGCTAAAAGAAACTGAAGAAGACTTGAATAAATGAAAGGACATTCCATGATCATGAGTGGGAAGACTAAATATCATTAAGATGTCAATTCTACCCAAACTGATTTACAGATTCAATGCAATCTCAAGAAAAATCCCAACAGACTTATTTGCAGAAGTGGAAAAACCAACTATCAAAATTTTTTGAAAGGGTAAGGGGCCCTGAATAGCCAAAAGATGTTAAAAAAGTAAAAAGAATGAAGTTGGAGGACTCTCACTTCTGGACTTAGCTATAGTGGCAAAAACATCATGATACTGGCATAAAGACAGGCACATTGACCAATGGAACTGAATTGAGAATTCAGAAATAGTCCCTCACATCTACAGTCAAGTGATTTTTGACAAGGCTATCAAGCCCTCTCACCTGGGCCAGAACAGTCTCTTCAACAAATGGTGCTGGGAAAACTGGATATCCATATCCAAAAGAAAGAAAGAAGACCCACATCTCACACCTTATACAAAACTTAACACAAAATGGATCAGGGACCTAAATATAAAAGCGACAACCATAAAACTCCTAGAATAATTAAAATAATGAAAGCAGTTTGAACTAGCATCAGAATTTTGTTTTTAATTTTACTCTTTAATTGTATCAATAACCATAAACATTGTGTTTGACAAAATCATATACTCAGTGCCTTAAACATTATGGGAAAAAAGTATACAATTAAAACAGTAAAATGAAGACCAGTGTCAGTGAATAGATAGATGGATATGCAGATATAGATAGATAGGGATAGATAGATGTATATACATATACTATATATGTACATATGTATATACCAGGATAAAAGGACTTGTGTATTTAGTTTTGACTAAATTGCATATATATTCACACCCACAGGCACATACATATATATATTATAAAAAATAAGTTAATACTGTGTTGATACTGAGAAGAATGACAGCAATTTGGTAAAATACATTTCACAATTCAAATTTCTCTACATTTTCAGAATGCATTACTCTATTAATTTAGAATGATGAAAACCACATGCCAAGGTTTTTCAGTATTTCTCTTAAAAATAGTTTGTAAAACTTGAATTTACACTGAGGTACATGTACATATTTTCATAAATAAAGTGAGTCATCATTTAGGTAGATGCAATATACAGTTTCCTTTAGATGGTTAAAGTTTTACAATATTGAATATCTTGAATATATATATATATGCACATGCACACATATAAAAAAGTATTAAAATGAATTAGTTACACTAAATTGACTATTTTTTAGAGCACAGATTGCTAATAATTTACATCTATTGTTGGAATGAGTAAATTCAAGTAAAGAAGCAAAGATTAAATAGCTCTTACTCAATAATTATTTGAGAGATGATAAATTTATAAAAATAAACGGATGGATAATTTTCTAAGCCTCAAGAAATATTTTGTTTTCTGGGTATGTGCTAGATACCATCTGAATATCAATGGTGTTTAGAAGCTGCTTAAGTTGATATTAAGCTTAAAATGTAAATTTATGCAGCCATTAGAGAATCATTTGTGTAAAAATGCAGAAAATTGGAGATAATACAAAAATGCTACAAGTTTTTAGACAGGGTGAGAACCTTACAGACTCATTATAAGTTGTCAGATGAAGTGTGTTGTTGTGGATACTCTCTATTAATGCTGATGGAAAAAGAAACTATTTATTATCCTTGCTAAGTATATCAAGATTCATCCTTTTTTAATTAGATACCTTTCTGGTTATAATTAAAATTTGGTCTTTCAAAACTGTAAGTCACAATGTACTATCATACAAACTAGAAGTTTATAAATTTAAGGTATCAAAGAAAGCATTCAATTTTTTTTGTCCCTTTACACAATTACCTAAATACCATTCCTTTCCTTAATAGGTCAGGTCTATCCTATTAGGATAGTTCAATAAAGTAAAGTGATCAAAAATGCACAACTTAAAAAATCTAAATAATTATGTGCCATGCCAAGTTATTAGCAGCTTTCCCAGCTGTTAATTTTGTGATTATAACAGGTGAAACACCAACATAGGAAAAAGCCTGACCAAATAATGTTCTCTAAAACAGTATTACTTAAAGTGTGGTCTGTAGACTGCTGGAGGACTACAAACTATTACAGTGCATGACCAGATACAGAACTTCAGAGTATGTGTTTAGAAATTTTGCTTTCAATATGACATTGCTGAGATATCCAACTTTCTCTTCTGCCACGTCATTTTCTCTGTGAGTCCCCACCCACCAAGGGGGCAGTGACTCAACATCCTACTGACATGGCCCAATCAAAGCCCTAATCACAATTTAATCAAGTAAAAGTAAAACCTCTGAAGTTAATACAATCAAATATGCCCAGAGGAACAGACCAGTTTACAAACATAATCCAATAACTATATTTGGAATTCATAACTAATACCAAATTGCTACAGGTGCTAATGTAAAGATCCCTGCCTGGGCTCAGACATCACTCTGTTCTATCAGGGCTCTTTCTGCTGAGAGAAAAGTCTGTCCCTAGATCTGTAACTTCTCAAAGATTACTTTGAGGACTGATTCTTCCTAGGTAGGTTTGTGTAGCAGTTTGATATTATTTATGAATTCCAAAAATAGATACTGGGCTATGTTTGTGAACTGGTCTTTTTCTCTGGGCATATTAGATTATGTTGGATTCAGGCATTTCACTTTTACTTGATTGGGCCATGTCAGTAGGATGTTGAGTCCCCACCCCCTTGGTGGGCAGGTACTCACAGAGAAACTGCACCACAGAGAAGGGAGTTTGGAGTTTTGATGTTGGAACCCAGGAAGTAAACACACAGGAAAAGAACACAGAGGAATAGAGACACAACAGAAGCCCCAGGGAGAGAGACACAGAGCCTTTTGCCTGAGAATCTACAGCTAGCCTTGTGGAGAGAGCACAGCAGCTGGGGCCAGAGAGAAACGAGCCCTGGGAAGAGAGGAACCCAGGAAACCTGAACCCTCACAGATGTTGGCAGCCATCTTACTCCAACACGTGGCACAGACTTTGGTGAGGGAAGTAACTTACGCTTTATGGCCTGATAACTGTAAGCTTCGACCCCAGATAAATACCCTGTATAAAAGCCAACAGATTTCTGGTATTTTGCATCAGAACCTCTTTGGCTAACAAATACAGTTTGCAACTCCAAAGTTTGCCAAAGGCTTGCCACTAATTGCTTATAACCATGGGAATGTTTCACTGTCTGTTTACATGCCCCTGTCATCTCCAGACTTTCTCTATTCTAAGCACTTTGTGTTCCACATGCTGTGATGATGGGATATATTAAATGTTATTACCCTGGATGGGATGTAGATCTTTGTGATTGTGGCAGAAACAGGTACACTGTAACTCTTTCTCTAAGCTAGTAAATGTCCTCCCTAACTCATAGAATTCAGTATTCTCCTGTTTTATCATTTAAATTTCACTCTCAGGCCAGCACCATTTACCAAAAACATAACCTAATTTGTGATCCATAAAGAAAATGAATCAATTAATCTCCTCAAAAGAGATGCTATTGCTTTAAATATATATTCTTTAGATCTGCTTAATGTTTCCCCAAATCTTTAAATTGCCTTAACCCTACCTGTGTTGGCAGTTTGAGATTATTTATGAATTCCAAAAAAGAGAGATTATATTTGTAAACTGCTCTGTTCCTCTGGGCGTGATACCATTTGATTGTATTAGATTCAACTGAGATGTCTTTGATTAAATTACATTAAGATTAGGGCTTTGATTTGACCACATCAGTAGGGTGTAACTCAGCGTTGAGTCCCTATATAAATGGATACTTACTCAAGAAGACACATAGAAGAAGACATACCAAAGAGAGAGAAAACTTTGTCAGTTTTGATCCTGGGGCCCTGGAGAGAGCTGAGCCATTCATCTGATAGTTTGCAGCTAAATAGACCAGAGCCCTGAGCAACTGAGAAGGCTCAGAAAGAAACAAGCCCTCCAGCCTACAGCTGAGGTCAGGAAGAAGCTGAGCCCATGGAGCCTTAAGAGGAAAAGGAAGGCTGAACCCTCGCAGAAATCAGCAACCATCTTGCTTCAACATGTGGCAACAGACTTTAGTGAGAAAGTACCTCTTATGGTACCTTGTGATGTACCCTTAAGGGCCTTGTAACTATAAAATTTTACCCCAAATAAATACCCTTTATAAAAACCAACCTACTTCTGGCACTTTACATCAGCACCTCTTTGGCTGACTAATACACTGTGATATCTTAATTTATCTATGGAGAATTTTGTATGTAATATTTAATACCTGTTGCCATTTGGCAGTTTGATGTAATTATGAATTCCAAAATAGATATCGTATTATGCTTGTAAACTCGTCTGCTAATCTAGGCATGATTAAGTTATGATTAGGGCGTTAACTGGGCCATATCAGTAGGGTGTTGAGCCCCACCCTTGGTGGGTGGGGAAATCAAATATAAAAGGCATGGCAAAGAACAGTGCTGGAGCAGTTTTGATGTTGGAGTTCTGATGAGGAAGGAGAGAAGACCCCGGGATAGAGACAAGCCATTTGTCTGAGAGTTCACAGCTGGCCTTGTGGAGAGAAGCAAAGCCTAGAGAGCCTCATAATCTACAGCTAACCTTGTGGAGGAAACAGAGGAGCTAAGCCTGGAGAGAAATGGATCCCCAGGAAGAGAGGAACCCAAGAAGCCTGAACCCTGCCAAACATTGGCAGCTGCCTTGCTCCAACACATAGCAACAGACTTTGGTGAGGGAAGAAACTTATGCTGTATGGCCCAGTAACTGTAAGCTTCTACCCCAAATAAATACCCTTTATAAGAGCCAACCGATTTCTGGTATTTTGCATCAGCACCCTTTGGCTGACTAATACAATTCCATACTAAAGTTTTCATTACATAATTGAAAAACTTGGCTATTGGAACTTTAGCATCTTTAATCTCTCTTTTCCACCCACTACTTTTCTTATGCCTAATAAAATTTGGCCACATCTACCCTTGACTCTGCTGCATTTACTGCTTTATTCCTGCCCCAACAATTTATTGCGTGAACTTTTGAAAAAACACAATGGTCACATACCTCTACTACATGTAGTCTGGCATGTGTACTCACCATTGTCAAACTACTCATTCTAACTTCATGAATGAAAGGATTTTTCTCAATCTTCGTTTACATTGATTTAACTGATAATAATTCACTCATTAAAATTTCTTCCTTCTTTTGTCCCAATGACATTACACTTTGTGATTATTATTCTACTACTCCCTCGTCTCCTTTAAGTCCCCGCTTAAATTTTCTATCCCTAAATATGGTCCTATACCAAAATTTTAATTCT
Source organism: Cabassous unicinctus (assembly GCA_029593785.1). Classification (NCBI taxonomy): domain Eukaryota; kingdom Metazoa; phylum Chordata; class Mammalia; order Cingulata; family Chlamyphoridae; genus Cabassous; species Cabassous unicinctus. The sequence goes on along the minus strand of JAQZBX010000963.1, from coordinate 81,895 downwards.
TTGTACATGTTCACTTTAGCTTTAAAGAGCTTATTATATGCAAGGTGTTATGCTGCTGCATGATGTAGCAATTTCAAAAAATATAAAACTACAAAACAACAGTATCCTTCCTTGGTGTTGACAGTGTTGCACATTACCTGAGCCCTATGCTCCTGTAAAACAGTGACAAGTAAGAAATCCCCCCCAAGCTTTGTTTTCCAAAATCCTACCACTGTATTGTGTTCTGGGAAATGGCTTACTGCAAAAATAAACACCCTTCCCAAACTAGGAAACTTACCCTTACACCAAACCTTTCCCTTACACCAAAATCCAGTTAATCACTGTCTTCTCTTTATTTCTCCTCTTTACTGATTTCATTCAGACTTTCTTCATTTCTCTCTTGCAAGACTGCAATAACTCCATACTCAATCCAACTGCTTTAAATATAACCTCCTTCCAAGCAATCCTCATCATTATCACTAAATTTGTCTTCTAGAATGCAAATCTGGTCATATCTCCCAGTTGTCAAAAAATAGTACCTTATTCCTTAACTTGGCACCAAAGTTTCCTCAAGAAACTCAGATTCCCCCGAACATGATCTGTGTTCCAGAAATGAATGTCAAAATGCTAAACTACCTGCCATGCCTCCCAGACGTTCCCAGGGTTCTGCCCATCACTCATACTTTTCCACTGGCTAGAATGCATACCCCTTTTTATCTGCTTGGCTGACTTCTTCTTCAAAACTCTACCCAAACATTCCTTCTTTCAGAAAGGACAGCTGTCTTCATCTTTATTTATGTGACCCTGCTGTGTTCTTCCATCCCACCTTTATCACACCGCAAGGTAATTGTTCACTTGTTTCCCCATGTGAGATCTTTGAGGATATTGGACCACTCTATTAATTTCTATAGTTCTATCAAAATAGCCATCTTGTAATTTCCACTACAACACTTCAGAGGAATTTGGTGAAGTTAGGATGCACCCCTCCAGGCTCTGTTGGGCCATGATCCCTTTCATGGGGATGCTGAAAATAAAATTACAATCCCAACCACCTGTCACTTTATTAGGAGAAGGCACTCCCTTGAACAAAACAAAGAATATCACTTACGCTAATATGAAAACCCTTCATATGAGCAAAGAGAGTGTCTCGGTGTGTGTGGCAAGGGAAGAGCCACACAGCACAGGTTTTGATAATAAGTAGACATCCAGTGAAGAGCAGCTTTAAAGGAAACTTTCCCTTTTGCTGAAAGATTCCCTTATACTTCTTTAGGCCAAGAAATAGTCATTTTCTTAGATACGAAGACCTTATTAGGCCAAGAGCAGGTTGAATGATATAATACCAGACAAGTATTGAGGTAATCACAATTCCCTTTCTAGAGGATTACTCTATTACCTGAAATCTAGGTACCAGATTTCTACTTAACACATATTGTTTTAAACAACTTCTAATATCTGAGACTCTAATTCCACCAGTTTTATCATACTCTCTCTTAAATAGGGAGAATAACAAAAGTTAACATTCTTTACCTTCCCCAAATTTCAAGTATAAAGTCTTATTCCTCAGAGGTGGCTTGCAGAACTGTCAAAACAGTCTTTTTAGTCAGCTCCTCATTTTCTCTTTGAAAGCATCCTTGTGGGAGGCAATGAAACTAGTCAGAGGGTCTTTAGTCTAACAAATGTAGTTTGAATTGTGACTCTTCACGTAAGAGACTATGAAACTTTGGTCAATTTAATAAACCAACCTGAGCTTTCTCATTTATAAAACAGGAATAAGCATATTGTCCCTGTAGCAGACCCTGGTGGTTTCCTGCTCAGTATCCATCCTCACCCCCTTCTGCTTCCTAAGAGAACTCTGACATGACTCAGACTTCTGCCCCTCATCCACATAGCCATGAATCTTGCATAAATCTGACCTGACCCTCAGAGAGGTCTAATTATAATCCCATATTCCCTTCCAATGATTGTTTCAGGAATAGTCACATGTCCATATGTTCCAATTCCTAATACTCTATTGGTGGCTCCCCAAAGTGAACTGTGGCAACACTCTACAGACCCTGGTGAAATTTTATTCAACCCTTTATTGTGTAGCCCCAAAGCTACACAAGCAACAGGTTAGTGCCAGGTGAAAATCATTTGCTTGACCACTTCCTCGCTGCTCCAGCCTTACTTCTCCCTCTCCCCTAAATCCATTTTGGATCTTACAAATGCTAAAAACTCAGGCTCTCTTTGAATATCAGTATATTTTTTCGTCTTAGTTTATGGCTAGCACCAAAAAATGGATGAAGCATATCTAATTTCAGTTTCTGCTGGCTCTGCTGACTTGGAGTGGGGGGTGGGAGACTGTAAGTGGAATGGATGCTGATAGGAAGACAGAGTTCAGCCAGGGACTACAGGTGGCTTTGTGTTTTCATAAATTTTATTTTAAAAATTAAAAATGAACTCTATAAGATTGATTTTTTCTGATTATTCCTTCAAATACACCCACACACATACATACACACATTGTTTTGATGCTAGATCTTGCAAAGCAAAAACTAAATATTTTACATGAAGGAAACATTGATCTACACTGTGTTCTCATTAAGGCTCTCTCAGGTGGACACACAGCAATTGAAGCAATGGCCATATCAACTCTATCCCCTAGGAGTCCCCTCTTACCATGGGCTAGGGTAGAAAAGTGTTACGTTTATTCTGTAATATTTCAGAGTCTCTGCCATACTCTTTCAAATTGTCTCTGAATATATCCTAATATGAATACTCTGGGCAAACTGAGGTTCTCATTTTCTTCCATATATACACTCTAGCCTACCCTAAACTGGCTCCCCTGCCTAAGCTGTACTCCACTGGTCTTACACTTCTGAAATCACTGCGTTGCAAGGCTGGTCACTGAGGAGGACAGTAGCAAAGTTTTGGAGGTAAAAGTCTTGCCCTAAACCCTGCTCCCTGAGATCTGAAGTTATATAACGCTGCCGGAGTTGACCAGGATGGGCCCACTGAGGGCTCATTGGAAGGGACAAGAAAGGATTCCCCTGAAATAGAAAATTACCTGAAAGAAAGGAGCTGGAAACCAAAGCTCAGAACATTGAATGTAAGAGTTATAGATGCAGGAATTTTTTCTGGAAAAGACAACACCTAAGACTGGAAAGAAAGGAAGGAAGGGAGAAAGGAAGGAAGAAGAGAAAGAAAGTATGAAAGAAAGGCATACACATTAGGAAATAGAGACTGTGTTTCAGTACTATGCTTTGGGAACAATACTTGAGTATGACAGTTGTGACTTTGAAGCTCAAATATGAGCCTTCCCTGTAGCCTAGCCAGGGATCTGAACAAGCAAAGGCATTATTTCAGACTGATGGGACTATGAAGACCAAGGTTCAGTTGCGACACTTTGAGGTAACAAGGGGCAGTGGCATTAGACGACTAAATCAGACTCTAATATTATATCTGTCATTTAGAAACAAACAGACCTTTGTAGATCTGAAAAAATTGGGGTTAATTTTAGGTAGCCTCAAGTCTTCCAATTAAGAAATGTGGGTTCCTAGATGATTACATCAAAAAGTAAAATAAAATAGCTATGATCTAATTGGGTTGTTAAAGAGGAATATAGAAACTATCTGTGGCTGACCTATATCATGAGAACAAATCCATCTTCCACTTAAAGCAGCAACAAGAAAAAGCAATTAATAAACGGTGTCAATAAGTCCTCTAGGCAATGAAAGAAATTGCTCATCAAGTGAGAGCTAGAATTTCAGTAAAAGTTGAAAAGTAGTTAACTTATGGTGTAAAGATACGTATGACATGTTACTCTGGAAGGAAATGTTATTTGGAAAAAAAGAAACCTGTACAATATTTCTGTGATGTAACAGGCAGTTGAGATTCCATTATGCTAATGGTAATGACCTTTACTATTAGTAATACTAGGTTCAAGAATTTTAAAAAGCACATTTTTTCTTGCATAATGTGAATATAACAGGAGAGTCTGCACCTGAGAACCATGCTACTGCAGAAGCAGTTTTACTTGAGATTAAAAAAAATAATCATAGAGGTGAAATATTAGAGGTCAGGGAAAGTGTTTAGTACAGAGGAAACTGGCTTATATTAGAAGAAAACGGCTCAGAGAATATATGTATTCAAAGAGAAGCAGGAAACAGGGTTGAAAACAACTAAGATTTTCTTTGTGAAAATGCAGCAGTCATTTTGATTACTAATGGCTTTTCCAATCCCATTATATTAAAAATTAAGACTGAAAACACCTTCACATGTATTTACAGTCTAATGGAAAAAAATTATGAAGACTTTTATTGTGGCACAACTCTTTTTCCCTTGTTTCACATGTTTTTTGTGCCAGAATGGGAAAAAGTAGCATGTGTCATAAAATCTTCATGTTAAGATTATGGATGTCATAGATTTCTCTACATTTTTTTGTAGGGAAAAATGTATGCCATAGTATTTTTCATTAATTTTGGATTCACAAATTCCTCAAGATATATTTTTCATGAATCAATCAATTTTTTTATAAAAAGGAAACTAAAGAAAGAAATTGGAGTAAAATCAAAATTACCGTTCAAAGTAAAATGTATCAAGGCTTTGGTTCTGCATTTCTGAATGATTCTAAAGGGACTGATGGTCATATCTGAGTGTTTTGGTAGATTTTGCTGTGTTTTTGTATGGATATATGGGTATGCTCTGAGAAAACCAATAACTCTTATGATCTTCTGTGTTGTGGAGGAGAGTTGAAGACACATCTACACACATGGAGCTTTTCTTCTTTGTTAAGCTTAGGTAAGTTCATTCATAAATACAAATATAACTGTTTTATGTGGAACAATTCCAGGAACTATCAATGGCTTGGAGTGATGTCTTCAGAACTATGAATAAGTTCCAGTCACAGTCACAGATGAAAAATCAAGCATTTGATAGACTCACTGCACAAAATAGTTTATTTCAATGCTAAAATAAAATTACTAATAAATGTGAACTGTAAATATCCATGAGGAACCAATGGTAAGAAAACCAACTATTGGTTACTTATACTTATGTTTCAGAAAAGAGGAAGAGAAAGAAAGGAAAAGAGATAAGAAAAGGAAAGAAAAACAAGTAAAAGAAGCGATTATCTTTCTAATGTGAGTTTAATAACCTAGAACTTGATCAAGGAAATTATGTAATGAATGTCTTCAAGGTCAGTTAAAATATTAATGAGTATACACTTAGGCTTTTTCCATTGCTGAAGAATTATCTGTTATTCATTACCACATGATGTCTTGAATAACTTAACTACAAATTTTTTTTTGCCTTTAAATCACTTGTAACATTTTCTGTTCAAGATTCTTAACACTTTGATGATAAATATGCCTATGTCCACTTACACATTGCCATTAGGAATGCAAGTTGTTGTCAAGCTCTTAGAAAAGAATTTGGCAATGAAAACACAAAAACTTTAAAAATGTCATCCTTTTTGACAATGGAATCTCTTTCTATGTACTTATCCTAAAGAAATAATTTGAAATTATCCAAGAAAAGAAAATATCTGAGTACAAAAATGTTTACTGAATTGTTAACAAAACAAATGAAAATAACCCAATTTGTAACTTTAGGGAAATGAAGTCTATGCACTAGATTGCATAGTATGCAGACATTAAAATAATGTGTACACTGAATTTAATAGCATAGTAAGCTGTGAGAATTAGCTGAAGAGAGAAGGAAATATTATGTATACATATGATTACAATTATATATAACCATAACAAAATAAGAAGAAAAGAAATATAAGAAAATGTTAACTGTAGTGCCTCATCTATGAGATTATGTGTATTTTGCTATTTCTCCTACATTATGTTTTCCATATTTTCTACAATCTACATGTATTATTTATACAAACATAAAGCTATGCTTTACTTTTCAAAATAAAATTAAAAGCATCCCTCATTGTTGAGGATTGAATCATGTACCTCACAAAAGTGATGTTCAAACCTTAATCCCTGTTCCTATGGGTGCGAACTTATTTGTAAATAAGACCTTTAAAGATGCTATTATTAACGAAAGTAAGGCCAAATGGAATGAAGGCAGGCCTAGATCCAGTATGGCTGAAGTCTTAATAAGCAAAGGAAGTTAAACACAGAGTCAGTAGAAGCTAGAAGTAGGAGAAGCCAGAGAAAGAGATTGCCATTTGACAGAAGATTAGCATCACAAGAACATTACAGATTTTGGACAAAGCGTGGTATTGCTGGCAGCTTGATTTTAGACTTCCAGACTTCTCAAATGTGAGCCAATATCTTCCTGTTGTTTAAACCAACCAGCCTGTAGTATTTGTAATAGCAGCTCCAGCAAACTAAGACACTCATTGAGACCAAATGAGTGTCTATGGAAAGAACCTGAGAATGGTTGTTAGTGAAAAGCATTTGTGGAAATAAAACATGAGATAATCATGGTACCTGAGATTCCTACAATTGGAATCCTTCCCTTTGACATCTGGGATCCAGAAGGCCTTGATAAAATATAAATACATTATCTTGGTCCATTAGCACATGAAGCCATTGCTTCCCATGAAACTATCAGGGCTGATAGTAACATCTTATTTGACTAATCTGCATAGAGGAAGTACCAGGAGAAATAGAGTATGGAAATATGTTCTTTATTGGATGGAAGAAAAGAAATTTCTGAAGCAAGGGACATGACCTGGTTTAGGAGTCTCAGTTGGGGAATGTACTTATTACATCAAGTCCTAGATACTATCAGTTGTAGGACACATTATTATTTAATGTACCACTACAAAATTTAAAATGCTGCCAACTAAACTATGACATAATGCTACTCATCCCTTAAGTTTATATTTTTAACTCATTGTAAAAGCTATATTGGACTTTCTTATACATAAATTTGTCATACATCACTATTATGCATATATAAAAAAAGAAATATAAATGAAATGATCTGGTTAGGGTGTTCTGCACATTACTTCGTTACTCCAATTCTTCTGAATAACTTTTCAAGTAAGAAGCATGTATATCTGTGTGTTGCACTGAATATCATCAAACGAATTGGTGATGGAATTTTCTCCCAAGCTTTCCAAATCTTGATGCTGTCACTTTATTATACCAGAAACTGTCAATGAAAGATTCATAAACCTTCCAGAAGTAGTTCTACAGTGGTTTATAGATTAAACACTCGGGGATTGCCCTTGTCTATTCAGTAATAACAATCAAGTTTGCACATATAGTGACAACTAAACAATGAGTGCTGACAGACAAGCAGTGATTGCAAGCTCCCACACCTAGTACAATGTCCCAATTTTACAGATGTTAAATTGTTCAAAATCAGAAGCATCTCAAAATCTTTGGAAAGGTAACATGGCATAAAATAATGGGATAGTAAAGAATACGTGGAAATTGGGGGTGAGAGTATTATAGGGGTCAGTTTGGAAATGGAAGAGGATTTGAAAAGGAAGACCTAGATGACCACTAATGACAAACTTTATATACTTAACTTTCCCAAGTAGTCATAGCTGGTATTATTATTTCTATTTTATAATACAGAAATATATCATGTTTCATAGCTAGGAAATGAATATAAGTCACTAGAATATAAGTCTCCTGATTATTCAATCTGTTACTGTGTCATCACATACATATCCAATAGCATGCAAAAATAATGAAGATATGCAAATATTTTCTTGGATATGTATATTCAATAAAAGAGATATTAAAATAAATGGGATAACAGATAACAATAACAATATCCAATAAAAGGAATACAAAATTGATGTGCTATTACTGTTTAATCACATATTTTAAAAATAATTAGAGGACATCACAACGTTATCGGGAAGCCAAGGAATGGAAGTGTTGCTTGCCAGAAAGAGTACTACTGATACCAGGGAAAAAGCAAGTCTTCTAGTCTCTAAACCATGAGCCAATTAATTTCCTGTAATTAAGCTAACCCATTGTGTGGTATTTATCATACAAGATGGGAAAGATGACACAGCCAATAATGAGTAATCTGGACCAGTGATATCTTAACATGTCAGCTGGCTACAGTAGGCTGCTTCAAGAGTTTTAATTCAGTCATTTTCAGCAAATGTGCATGTTTTTGCCATAAAATACTGTAGAAGACTCCTCACCTCCTTTTGTTTATATAACTATATCTGGGATAGAGGATGTTACCTCTTTATAGGCCCCACAATACATAAAATCAGTGGTATATAAAATTATGTTTTGGGCTGGCAAGAGGAGAAGTAAAAGGAGTGATGTCATCAACATGGTGACATAAGGCATCCCCTGAAAAAAAAAAAAAAAACTCCCCAGAGATATAGCAAATAAAAGGACATATCCCATTTGCTTAGAACTCTGGAGGATGGTAGAGACTGGAAAAGGACTCCACAAATGCTGAATTGAAGAAACAGAAAAATCTCAAGTAAAAGAGTTCCATCCCAGATGCAGTTTGGCTCCCATTCCCCTCCCCATCACTTGGTCCCACACAGATAGGGAGCTACACAGAGGCAGTATCATCCAGCTCCCTCCCATCACGGACTGAAGATGTGGACTCACAACAGCAAGTTAGAACTCCATGCATATCCAGGCACAGCAATCTAAATCTTCAGACATCCAGGGAAGAACACAAGCCACTGAGGAGTGCTGCATACAAAAGGACCTTGGGGGCAAAACAAACACAAAGACTTGGGATAGAGAGGCTGGTAAGAACTGTTGTTTCAGTTGGCTGGACACCTAAAGGCCAAACAGACTTTTCTGAAGTGACCCTTATTCTGGATTAACCCCATCTGGCTCCCCAGGGGTGAGATAACCTAATGGGGAAGAAACCAGTGGCAGCAAAGCCCCACAGGAAGAAAGGGATGGGGGGTTAAAATGAAATGCTGTAAGATAGGACAAATCTCAGAAGTGAAAAGTGTAAAGAAAATAGGGCACTGAGTGGGGAAGACATTTTAAACAAATCACATTAGCTGAGGGAAAAAGTCTGCATGAAAACGTACAGAACAGATCAAAATTGCCAGAGAAAGAACAGAGGAAATGAAGCTTTCTCCTGAACGTGAAATAACTGCACAAAAAGTAGAATCTTAAAAATTAAACTGCATACCCAGGGCAAGAGTCAAATGAAGAAGAGCTAAGAAAATCTGAACAGTTAAACACAGGCTATTTTAAAGGTCTAGAATAACTTAGCCCAAGCATCAAATAAGAGCCTTAAAACAAAGTCAAACAACAATAAAACCCCAGACAAGAGGGAGAAATGGAACTTCAGAGTTAATTCATCCAGATAATCAGATACCTAGATATCAGCAAAACATTGCAAGCCATTTTAAGAAAGAGGACGACATGGCTCAGTCCAAGGAACAAATTAAAACTACAGAGGAGACTCTGAAGTTGGAACACCTAATCAAAGATGTTCAAACAAATCTCCTAAATCAAATCAAGGAGATAAAGGAAAATATGGGAAAATATGCATAAAAAATTCAAGGATATTAAGAAGATAATGTGTGAGAATAAAGAAGAATTTGAAAGTATAAAAAGAAACATAGTAGAAAGATCAGGATGAAAAGCACAGCAGTAGAGATTAAAAATACACTAGAGGCATACAACAGATTAAGCAGACTGAAGAAAAAGAATCAGTGAACAAAAGGACAGAACAATAGAAATCATATAGTCGGAAGAAAATGTAAAGTAAATAATAGGAAAAAATGAGCAGAGTCTCAGGGATTTAAGTAACACCATTAAGCACACAAACATATGCTTCATGGGTTTCCCAGAAGAAGAAAAGGGAAAAGGGGCAGAAAGAATATTTGAGGAAATAATAGCTGAAAACTCCCTAATTCTTATGGCAGATATAAAAATACATGTCCAAGAAGCTCAATGTACTCTAGACAGAATAAATTCAAATAGACTACTCTGAGACACATACTAATCAGAATATCAAATGCCAATGATAAAAAGAGAATTCTAAAAGCAGTGAGAGAAAAGTGTTTTTGTCACATATGAGGGATATTCATTTAATGTCGACAAGGTGCCAATTTCTTATCAGAAACCATGGAGGTGAGAAGGCAGTGGTGTGATATATTTAAAGTACTGAAGAAAAAAAAATGCCAGCCAAAAATTCTTTATCTGGCAAAACTGTCAAATTGTCCTTCAAATAAAATATTCACAGATAAACAGAAACTGAAGGAGTACATCAACAAAGAAACCTGCCTACAAGAATTATTATAGGTAGTTCTGCAGCTTGAAAAGAAAAAACAGGGAAGAGTGGCTTGAAGTAGTGTAAAGAAATGTAGATCATCAGTAAGTATAATTAAAAAGATAAATGCAAACTCCAATAGTACTGTATCCTCATTATACAACTTTATTCTTTAATTCCTATAAGAATCAGAATACAATTGAGCAAGAAAAAGGTATATTTCCTGATAATGGATGTGCAAAATATAAAGTATTAAAGTGGGACAAAAACGATGTAAAGAGTGGTATTTTAGTTTGCCAAAGGGCTGCCAATGCAAAGTACCAGAAATGGTTTGGCTTTTATAAAAGATGTTTATTTGGGAGTAAGTGCTTACAGTTCCAAGGCCAAGAAAAGTCCAACTCAAGGCACTGTAAGAGGTGCTTTCTTTTTAAAGTCAGCTGCCATATGTTGAAGCAAGATGGCAAGTGATCTCTGCCTAGGTCTCTGCCTTCGCGTCTGGGCTGGACCATTTCCTAGAGCTCAGCTTTTGGGAACCAGATATTGGACTTGTCTCTTATTGGGCTTCATCTCTCAGGCTTAGCTGCTCAGCTTTCTTCCTGAGTTCAGCTGCAAGTTATCAGGCATATAGCTCATCTTTCTGTGGGCCTCAGCTCTTTGAGCCTCTCCTTACTCTCACATGGTTGGATCAAATATGGTGGAGCTTGCTTTTACTGTGGGTTTCCATTTATATAAGATCCAGCAAGAAGGTAAGGTTCAACTTGAGTCATGCTTCATTGACATAGTTCAATTGAAAGGGTCTCACCCACAGGAATGGATTTAGTTCACAAACAGAATCTTTCACTTTTGGGGATTTGAAAAATAATTTCAAACTGCCACAAAAAAGGAAACAGATGGACATGGAAGCAGAGAATATTATGGTACTGAAGCTTAGTTGGTATCTTTTCAAATTAGTATGTTATAGATGTAGGTTATGCAATATAAACCCCAGGGTAACCACAAAGAAAGTATTTTTCAAAATACACAAAAACAGAAATGAGAAAAGGATCCGGCAGATACATCACAAAAGATGAACTATACAGAAAAGGAGCTTGCAATAAAGAAAAAGAGAGGAAAAAAAAAAAAAAAAAAAAGATATGACATATAGAAACCAAAAAAAAAAAATGGCTGAAGTACTGCCTTTACAATAATAACAATAAATGTTAATGTTTTAAACTCCCCAATCAAAAGACATAAGTTAGAAGAATAGATAAAATAGCATGATCCAACTATAAGTTGTTCATAAAACACTCATCTTAGACCAAAGACACAAATAGGTTGAAAGAGAAAGGATGGAAAAAGATATTCCATTAAAATAGTAACCAAATATGAGCTGGGATAAATATACTGATATTGGACAATGTAGACTATAAGTCAAAAGCTATTATGAGGGAAGTGGATGTGGCGCAAATGGTTGGGCTCCCGTTTACTATATGGGAGGCCCTGGGTTCAATTACCGGGGCCTCCTGGTAAAGGCAAGCTAACGGCCCACGTGGCGCGGTGAGCTGATGGCCCATGCGGCACGGTGAGCTGGCACAGCAAGATGACGCAACAAAGAGAGGTAAGCAGACACAGAAAAAATGCACAGCAAAAAATGGACACAGTGAGCACAAGCAGCAAGGGGGGGATAAATAAATAAATAAATAAAATCTTTAAAAAAAAAAGCTATTACAAGATACAAAGAAAGACACTACATGTTAATAAAAAAAGGCAATCCACCAAGAAGAAATAACAATTATAAATATTTATGCATCTAACCACAGTGCACCAAAATACTTGTAGTAAACACTGGAAAAACAGAAGGGAGAAATAGATACCACTACAACAATAGTTGGAGGACTCAATACACCACTTTCAACAATAGATAAACCATCTAGACAGAAGATCAACAAGGATACAAAAAATTTGAATAATATGATAAGTGAACTAGACATAACAGACATATACAGAACATTACAACAAAAACAACAGAATATACATTCTTCTCAAGTGCACATGGATTATTCTCCAAGATAGATCACATATTGTGTCACAAAACAGGTCTCAATAAGTTTAAAAAGTTTGAAATTATACAAAGCATCTTATCTTACTATAATGGAATGAAGTTGGAAATAAACAACAGTTGAGAACTGGAAAACCCACAAACATAAGGAAGTTAAATAACACTCTCTTAGGCAATCAGTGGGTCAAAATAAAATTGCAAGGGAAATCAGTAAATATCTTGAGACCAATGAAAACAAGAACTCAATATATCATAACTTATGGGATGCAGCAAAGTCACTTCTGAGAGGGAAATTTATAGCCCTAACTGCCTATGTTAAAAAAGAAGACAGAGCTAAAATCAAAAACCTAACTGAATACCAGGAGGAACTAGAAAAAGAACAGCAAATAATACCAAATAAAGTAGAAGGAAAGAAATAACAAAGATTAGAGCAGAAAATTAATGATATTAAGAATAAAAAATGATAGAGAAAATTAACAAAACCAAAAGTTGGTTCTTTGAAAAGATCAATAAAACTGACAGACCCTCAGCTAGACTGACAATGAAAAGAAGAAAGAGGATGCAAATAAATCAGAAATGAGAAGAGGGACATTACCTTGGACCCCACAGAAATAAAAAGGATCACAAGAGGATACTATGAATAACTGCATACTAACAAATTAGACAACCTAGAGGAAATGGACAAATTCCTAGAAACACACAAACAACTTGCACTGACTCTTGAAGAAATAGAAGACATCAACAGACCAATTACAAGCAAAGAGATTGAATCAGTTATCAAAAACCTCCCAAAAAAGAAAAGTCTAGGAAAAGAGGACTTCATATGTGAATTCTACCAATCATTGCAAGAAAAATTAACAACAATCCTTCTCAAACTCATCCAAAAAAATTGAAGAGGAGGAAACACTACTTAACTCATCATCATCACCTAATACCAAAGCCAGATAAGGATACTACAAAAAAAAGAAAAATTTCTCTTATGAATGTAGATGCGTAACTTCTCAACAAAATACTTGCAAATTGAATCCAGCAACACATCAAAAGAATTATACACCATGATCAAGTGGGCTTTAATCCCAGGTTTGCAAAGGTGATTCAACATAAGAAAATCAATTAATATAATGATCTCATAAACAACACGAAGGTTAAAAAAATAAAAACCTGATCTTCTCAATTGAAGGAAAAAGGCATTTGACAAATTAAGCATTCTTTCTTGATAAAAAAACACTTAAAAATAGGAATTGAAGGAAATTTCCTCAATATGATAACAGGCATATCTGAAAAACCCACTTTAACATCATACTCAATGGTGAAAGACCAAAAGCTTTTCCTGTAAGATCTGGAACAAGACAAGAATACCCACTGTCACGATGTTTATTCACATTTTACTGGAAGTCTAGCCAAGGCAATTAGGCAAAAAAAGAAAAAGAAAAGGAAATAAAATGCATCCAAATTGGAAAGGAAGAAGTAAAACCTTCACTACTTGCAGATGACATGAACCTATATATAGAAAGTCCTGAAAAATCAACAACACAGCTACTAGAGCTAAAAAATTAATTCAGCAAAGTAGTGGGGTACAAGATCAACATGTAAAAATCAGTAGTGCTTCTATACATTGGTAATAAGCAATCTGAGGAAGAAATCAAGAAAAAAATTCCATTTACAATAGGATATAAAAGGATAAAATGTATAGGAATAAATTTAACCAAAGATGTAAAGGATTTGTACACAAAAATTACAAAACATTGCTAAAAGAAATCAAAGAAGACCTAAGTAAATGGAAGGACAATCAGTGTTTGTGGATTGGAAGGCTAAATATCATTAAGATGTCAATTCTACATAATATGATTTACAGATTCAACACAATTCCAATAAAAATTCCAACAACCTACTTTGCAGAAATGGAAAAGTCAATTATCACATTTATTTGGAAGGGTAAGGGGCCCCAAATTGCCAAAAAAACTTCTTGAAAAACAACAACACAGTTGGAGGACTCGCATTTCTGACTTTAAAAAAAGGCACAGTGGACAAAACAGTACGGTATTGGCACAAGGAGAGACATTGACCAATGGAATCAAAATGAGACTTCAGAAATAGACCCTTGCTTCTATGGTCAATTGATTTTTGACAAGGTTGCCAACTCCACTCAACTGAGAAAGAAGAGTCTTTTTTAAAAATGATGCTGGGAGAATTGGATATCTATAGGCAAATGAATGAAAGAGGACCCCTAGCTCACACCATATACAAAAAATATCTCAAAATAGATAAAATACCTAAATATAAGGACCATGGCTGTGAAATTCCTAGAAGAAAATGTAGGGTAGCAGCTTAGGAATCTTTTATTGGGCAATAGTTTCTTGAACTTTACACCCAGAGTACAAGCAACAAAAGAAAAAGTAGATAAATGGAACTACCTCAAAATTAAAAACTCTCATGCATCAAAAGATTTTGTCATGAGATGGCAAGACAATCTATTCAATGGGGAAAAAATATTGGGAAACTACATATCCAATAAGGGTTTAATATCCAGAATATATAAAGAAATCCTACAACTCAGCAATAAAAAAACAAACAACCCAATTTAAAAAATGGGCAAAAGACTGGAATAGATGTTTCTCCAAAGAATGTATATAAATGTCTTAAAAAACACGTGAAAAGATGCTGAACATCACTAGCAATTACAAAAATGCAAATCAAAACCACAATAAGGTATCATTTCACACTTAATAGAATGACTACTGTTGAAAAAAAACCCAGAAAATTACAACTGTTGGAGAGGATGTGGAGAAATAGGAACACTCATTCGTTGCTGTTAAGAAGATAAAATTGTGCAGCCAAAGTGCAAGACAGTTTGGCAGTTCCTCAGGAAGCTAAATATAGAATTACCATATGATTCTGCAATCCTGCTACTAGGTATATACCAAGAAAAATTCAAAGTGGGAACTCTAACAGATATTTGTACTTCAGTGTTCATAGTGGCATTATTCACAATTGCCAAAGCTAAAGACACAGTGGTTCTAAATGCAAAGCCAATGCATATACTATACCTTATTGGCACCTGAAAGAGGTATACATTTTTTCAGGTTGCAGCATAGCTGTATTAGTCAGGGTTCTCTAGGGAAACAGAACTGTCAGGAGTTAACTGTGAATAGTGTGAGATTTTATAAAATTGTCTCACATGACCATGGGGATGCACAAGTCCAAATTCCATAGGATAGGCTGCAAACCAGGGACTCCAATGAAGATCCTTGATGAGTTACCCAGGATATACTGGCTGTCTGAAGTAGAGATGGGAACTCTCTCCTTGAATGCTGAAATCATTTCTCCTTTTAAGGCTTTCAAATGATTGGATGAGAGATCACTCACTGCTGATGGCAAACCCCTCAGTTGATTGCAGATGAAATCAGCCATCCTACAATCAACTCATTGATGATTAAATACATGAAACACCCTGTATTACAAATAGCCCAGTGCTTTCTTGACTAAACAACTGGGTACCATTACCTGCCCAAGTTGACACATTAGCCTAACCATCACAATAACTCTTCTTCACTTCTTACTTCTTTTTTCTCCATTAACACTCTTTTAATTTGATTCCTCTATGGTTATTTCTTTCCTGCTATCTTTTAACTTCTTGGCCTCCATTGTTTCTGGCTTGGTGGTGGGCTCTTGGCTCTTTAGACATTATGTCATTCTGCTAATTAAACACAAGGCTGAAAACTTTGCTGACTCTTAAATTAGATGCCAATTTAGCTTCAGAATCCTCTCTAGATTTTGCCTTATAAGATCCTAATATGATTTCCTGCTTGCATTTTAGTATTAATTTAATACTGGATTTTAACATTGTGTATGTTACCTCTACCTACGGTCATTATTTTATCATAACTATCAAGTGTTAGGTTTTGAAATTTCTTTGAAATATAATAAAATTAATAAAAACACCTAATATATATTTAAACATACAATTATTCATTCTATAGTTGTAAATATTTTAGTATTCACTTTTCAATCTTAACACATGCAATATAAGGAAGCAGAAAGAATAACAAGTTGTTCTATGGCTAAGAAGATTAAAATAATAACAGACTGTAATTTAAAAATGAAATGATACTGCTTTTCTTCCAAATGGGGGAAGAAAAATAACACTTGTGAAGCTATTTGGAAGATTAATAAAGCATAGCTCATTATTTGTAATCAGGGCCCTTGTTGGCTCCCAGATCTATTTATTTCAATAGCTTGTACGTTCAGTATATGGTTCAGTAACTATGACTGATGCTATTAAAATCTTTAATAAAGGAAGTCATATGTAGCTATACATTCTTTCTTCCTGACAACATAAAGCAGATTATCCTGAGCAACTAGATATTTTCACAAAAGGAAGACAAGAGTTCCTTTGACAAGAAAGTTAAAGATTATGATAGTTAGAGCCTACGATGGTGACATGTGTTATTTTTCTCTTGGCTGTAATTTGCTCAGCTTCTTTTATCTTGCAAGGGCAACTGAAATACATTGTAAATTGAAAGATTAGCAAGACATTGCAAATGATAGGATTGTGAAACTCCAACAAGATGAGAACTAAAAATGGATAACACGAGTATATAGGAAAAAATAAATGACCATAATTAAAAGAGACAAATAGAATATATTTTTATTTCTTTGTTTTCAGGTTACATGATTTTAATATTTTTCCAATAAGACTTGAAATCAATGTAACCACTAAATAAAAGATTGATTAAGAATCTGAAATTAGAAACAGATAAGCTTATTTATGATAAATTACCACTCTGCACCAAAATTTCTAAAATTTTATACTTATTATTCTCAAAAGCTTGCAAAATCTATAGATTTTATCAAAAAGGAACTTCATAAAACCCTACTAGGAAACTGCCTTCATAGCATAGATACAAGAGTAAAGTTTGGTTTCCTAAGAAATGTAGTCGTCAGGGTAATTAGATTTTTTTAAAACTCCAGGATACATTTCATCTTGAAATCTATCTGAATTAGTATTTGAGCTCCTGCTGAATATAAATTATGCTGCTAGTCCTTTTACAGTGTATCAATTTATTTTCATCATAGCTGACTCTCTCTGAACCCAACCCAGCAAGGACTGGATGATGATTTCAAAGATGTTTTTCAGAAAAGCTTTGTTAAAAACCAGCATATCCTCTTTAGAATTCTTCAACTTTCCTAGTGATGAAAAATAATACACAAAACAATTTGAGTGGTTTCCTGAATTTATTTATCTAATCAGTTAAAAATATAAATATGATTTGTGGACACTGCTTAAGCATTCTCTTCTTTAAAAACAACTTAATATCCTCATATAATCTATCTTGCTTAAGTTATTCTACCCTTCTTAGAATAACTTGTTAAGAGATCAAAAGAGGCCAGCATAAAGAATTCAAGTTATGTATTAATAAAAGGGCAAAGTACAGTTCAATGTAAGCTCCCCTTTTGACCCAGAATTTGCTTTAGGTACATCCTAATATTTGTCATTCTGATAATTATTTAATATAATTGCAATTATTTTTAAGAATGTAGGTTATATTGTTTTAAGATTAGAAGTGTGATGATTTTTGAGATTTGGGGCAGTTCATCAATTTATTAAAAGTCATTTCCAATCACTTCAAATTTTCTGTCACATTCATCCGGAAGACGACCACTCTGACTTCGTTCAGGTTCAAACCTCAGTGAAAAGGCTGGTAATGCTCTTCTACCAAACCAAGCATTAAATCGATCAGAGTCTCCCACATAATTCAGCCTTTGGCTCCCTCGCTCATATATAAGGAACATTTTTCTAGTGAGCCATGTAACTGTTCTAGCTATTCATCCATGTCTTACAAAGAACCAGGGGAAACATTTTAAAAATGCAGAAGGAGAAACAGCCAGCTCTAAGCAGGAAGTTGGGGATGGGCTGAAAGAAGTTGTATAAACCGAGGCTGCTCTGACAAATTGGAGCAACTTTGGCTTCACCTTTAACAAGCCGTGTGACCTTCCACAAGTTATACATCTTCCTAAAGCTTTCGTTTCCTTGCTTGTAAAGAGGAGGTAAAGCTAATAGCTACCTCACGCATAGTTGTTCTGAGAATCAGATGAAAGAATGCATCTTTCACAGAGGACACGCTCAATAAATGTCAGTTTGGTGTTGATGTTGCTTCCTACCCCCCACAAGTCACAGAGAGTTGAAATAGCATCCCCTTTCACTTTATTACATCCTCACTGTATGCAAATTGCATTTTTGCAATATATTCTGATATGGTTAACTTTTTGAGACAATAGGATTGGTTAACACTTTTTACCAGTCACAAAGGAGGTAGATAGTCTCTGTATTAATAATAATAAAATAAGGGTCCTTAGAGAAGAATATAGGGCTGGGAAAGGATATGACATTTCTGCCTCCTTCTGCACTTCTCTCTTTTAGATGTGGGCTTTGAAGACTCTTTAGTATGCTCTATAGAGACAATGGCTAAACATGAGCTCTGCTTATGTGAAGGTAATTAAGAAACCAGGTAGGGTATAGAAAATGAACACTTCAATTTTAAACCAGATTACTTACCTGCCTATAACTGTTGTTGCTGTTGTTTTAATTATCCTCTAGCATTAGTAAATCATTATGTATTTTAGACCAGTGTTTCTACATGAAAAAGTAAACTCCAAGACTTTTCAGTGATATCAGTTTTAGTAATTGGATTCTGGCTTCCTTAATTTGTGAAACAATACATCTCTTAGCTATATATCAAAAGAGGGTATGATAGATTTAAGGTGAACATGTTTTTAAACAACTGAATAAAGGATTTCAGTTAAATGTGCCATGTAAGATAATTTTACTTTGTCTCACCCCTTTCCTAAAATACGCCTAAACTAATATAAAAATAAAAAGTGGAAGAAAATTTCATCTTTAATAAACCAAAGAAAGAAAAAGAACTTCAACCAAGAACTTCAATAAATAGTTTGAAATCTGTGTTCTAACCACTGATCATACATTTCAAGTGCCCAAACAGGATAAATACATACTTAAAATCATTACAATCTTAGAAAGTCCTAGCTAACAATTGGAGCAAAGGAATGGGGTGGGGGGGTATTATATAGGAGAAATAGAAAATGCCCCTGGAAATCTCAAATGTATACAATGGAAAGACCAAGAAAACAAAATTGAAGAAGAAATAGTACTGACATGAAATTTCTGGGCAAGATGGACTATCAAGAATGAAGAAGGTTGAAGAATTTAGGAGGACAATTGCCAGTTTACAAAACATAGTGTTTGTGGGGGTGTTGTTATTGGAGATGCCATGAATACAAAAACTAAAATGACACATCACAGGAAAAAAAATCATATGAAATATTTCCTGAGCTCTCTCAGATATATTGCTGAATAAAAGCTTTGAAATGAAACTCTGGCCCCTGTAACCAATCACCCACTCCATGATACACACATACACACACACACATACACACAAAACTATGCACACTCTCATTATTCTTGAACAAATAGCCAACCCCATTCAAAATAATATTAACAATTAGAAAGAAAAGAGCATAAGAAATTTTAAAAGGAAATAAGAAAATAAGCAAAATAATTTGAATAACAAGTATTAAAACAAATTGTTCAAGGATATTACAAAAAAATGTTCAAGAAAAGTCACAAAAAATAAAAGACAATTTAATGTCTACAAAGAAAGCTCAAAGAAGAGGTAAAATAGCTCTAAAAAGAGATTGTAAGACAAAAGGAGGAAATAAAAAATGAGCTGGCAGAGCTCAGATTGAAGTTGAAGAAAATAACAAAATATTAGAGATGGAAAACATATTAGTGAAATATATATAAAATAAATATGCCAAAAATACTGAAAATGTTAACCAGAATTGAGAAGTCACACAAAATGTCAAGTCACACCTTAACTGAAATAACATTTTCAGGAAACCATATTTACAATAGGCCCACACCCACAAGGATGCAGACCAAGATCAAGAACATGTCCAAACTTGGGTATGCAATTCAGTCCACCACAGCCTGGAAAATGTGCCTGTCTCTGAGAAGAAAAGTTTCTGCTCCCTCCATCATGGAATGGATCCAATGGGATTAATCTGCCACAAGATGGTCAGCTGCCACCCTTTCTGGTTATCAGCTTTGGCTTCTGCTATTCGTTGTGTAAGTAGCCACATAAGTCTTGGTGATAAAAAGTCCATGTTGTTAAGCCTGTGCATTTCTTTCATGTTTGCCATGTTGGCCACTGTCATTTCTGCCACCATAGCCACTTTGCACATGAACCCATGGAGCAAGCACCAGGTAGTTGAGAAAGAGGCTGGTTTCCATAGGATGGATCACCTTGTCCACTCGATAGTTGGCAGCACCTTTTCAGAAGATGCTCTCTATTCAACATTGGTATGACACAAAAATATCTTTATAATTAGAAACTATTTCCAGGTATGCCTTCACATACTTTTTCCACAGTTCTTTTTGTTCCCAGCCCTCAAACCTTGTTTTGTTTAAGTCCGCTCTATTTGTTTACTTCTGCCCATGTATCATTTAGATACATTTCTCTTTATAACTGGAAAACCAGTTGTACCATAGGAAGTTCTGCCCACTGTGAGGATTTCCCTTCATCACTGTTTTTCAGGGTCTCTTTTAAGTGGGATTATAATGCATTGGCAGTCATCTTCTAAGTAGTGCCAGCATGTTATGCAGGTGCATAAATAAATCATGCTTAAGATTTTTCTTTGTTAGTTAGTCATTGGTAACTCTCCATATGGCCAAAAGTATGGACTGGAGGAAAGGCAGCAAAGTGGAAGAAAAAAAATACGATGAGAGTTCAAGCCAGTACCAATGCTGTTTACTCATACCTCCTGATTCTAAGTCCCAGTCTTTTACATATCATTTCCATTTAACAAGAGACTGCTCCTATGCACATCCAATTTTATGGTTAGGTAGACCAGAAAATATTCAGTTCATAATGGGCAATTGGGGGTATATAGTCACTTTGTGTTTCAGTAGCAAACCAGGAACTGCTTTCCATGAACAAAATTTGTTGTCAGAAGAGGATACGGCCTTACTGCAAATCTGTAGAAGTCTGGGCTGTTATTGAAGCTTGCCACACAGCACCTAATCATAAATACTTCCAATGCATTGGAGACATCTGAGTCATAATGCCCAAGTGTCAGAGCAGCTTGTATTGCAACCCAGATCTCATGATGACCCCTTTTTTCTCTAAGCCATATGAAAACCAGCAGTCTTATGGAATACCCAGAATATAGACTGGAGTGATATGCCAAATGTCAAACGCTTTGCCTCTAAAATCTAAGACTCCCATCTAGTATCACATCTGTTTCTTTTTGGTGGGTAGTACAAAATGCAGCAAATTGTCTCTCACTTTGAAAGGGTATCTCAACATGCTGCTGACCCTTGGACCCTTAGAAACATCACAATTGTGGTCAGGGCCTGGGTTTATATCTCATTCTCTTTCACACATGTCTTATTAAGGCATCCAGGATGTCTGCTCTTTCCTGAACATCAGTTGCAACTGGCATATCATAAATGTAATGAAGCAGTGTGATGTTTTGTTGAATATCAAGATGGTCAAGATAGCACTTACCTATATTAAGAAAGAGAGTCAGAGAACTGACATATCCTTGAGGCAAAATATTTCAGGAAGACTTATCTTTGCTATATGAAGGCAAAATTCTTCTGTTTTTATCTAGTAATAGAGATGGGGGAAAACAAGCCATTTTGGGGTTAACACAACAGATGCCAGGGCCTATGTTGATTGGCTCCAGTAGTGATATCACAGTTAGCCACAAATATTGGCATTGCCACCTGATTAATTTAAG
Organism: Cabassous unicinctus; assembly: GCA_029593785.1. Lineage (NCBI taxonomy): Eukaryota > Metazoa > Chordata > Mammalia > Cingulata > Chlamyphoridae > Cabassous > Cabassous unicinctus. Next base: position 59,883 of record JAQZBX010000963.1, on the reverse strand, counting down.
ATACAGTCATTCTCCACATCTCATGGCATATGCACAGACCAAAATGGCAAGGTTAATGGGTATATGACTGGATATACCAGTCCTGCAAAGTCTCATCAGTACCCCCCCTGGGATATGATATTTATTTCAGCAGGAGCAGAACAGTTTCAAGAGCATCCACTTCCATACTATAATAGTTCCTCACTCCATGAATAAGAGAAACAATGTGAGTATTTTTCTGGACACTAAGTACAGCTCTCCCCAATTAACATTATGGACCTGGAGAACAATCAGAGTCTGGGACAACAACCCCACTGGATCCATTATGAGAAGGAATCAAGCCAAAAATTCATCTACAGCCTCACTGCCACAAGATCCCAGACTGGCAAATGCATTTGCATTTTCAGTTTCTAGGAATTAGCAACAATTCAGAGCTAGTATCTAATACTGCCCAGAAGTTCTATGCATTTCCTTTCCCCCAGTGCAAGGCTGCCCTGGTACATGGCTTCAAATCATTCTAGGGAATAAATCACAATTTATGCCTATAGCTACATTCCAGAAACACTCAGCGCTTGGGCGCTTTCTCTCTCTCTCTCTCTCTCTCTCTCTCTCTCTCTCCCTCTTTCTCTCTCTCTCTCCCTCCCTCTCTCTCCCTCTCTCCCTCTTTCCCCCTCTCTCTCCCTTTTTTCTCTTTCTCTTTCTCTTTCTCTCAAATGAAGTAAACAGTGTCTCAGATTGGATGACTCAGATTGGAGACATCTGAGTCATAATGCCCAAGTGTCAGAGCAGCTTGTATTGCAACCCAGATCTCATGATGACCCTTTTCTTTCTCTAAGAAAACAGAAAATGAGAACCAAAATATTTCAGTTAATTTCAGTGAATAAAAAAATTCTACCCCCTCAAAACCAATCATGATACAATGGAAATCTGTAACATGGGACTCTTGTTAAATCTACTTATCTTAACAAACATTTGCATATACGAATTAAAATTATCTCAAATCAGAAATTCAAAATCTCTGGCTAAAAAAAAAAACATTACTTATGCAATGAGACTTGATAGAAACCATGAAACAAATTGAAGAAAAATTCCAAAATTATCTCACAAATGAAGTATAAATTAACACAAGCCCTGAGAGAATAGATTTGGCTGAAAGTATCATAAAGGAAATTGAGGACATAAATGAAAACCGTCAAGAACAAAAATTAAATAAAGAAATATATTTTTAAATGATCAATGAGTAAAGGAGGGATCAATAAAGAAGCAAAGTAAAGAAGTTCCAATATATTGAAGTCTCTGAAAAAGACAAAACAAAACAATGGACAACATCTTATTTAAAAATGCAATCCAAGGTAACTTTCTGAAAATTAAAGGTCTGACCTATATATTAAAGGGGCCCATGTATACTTAGAATTCACAAAATTCTAAACTTTCCCTTTTTTGGTAAAAATGTGAAGAAATTTGTACTCTTTTAGTTTGCTTGTGGGAGTGCAAAATAGTGCAATTCTTCTGAAAGGAATTTGGCAACATCTTGCAAAACTACATATGCATTTTATTTTGACCCAGCAATCACATTGCTAAGAATTTACCTTGAAGGTACACCTCGAACAATGAAAAACAAGCAAATATATTTACAAGGTTAATTGTTAGGGCATTATTTTAATAACAAAATATTGAATATGAAACCAAATGCCCACCTATGAGAATTGGTTCAATATACTACATAGCTTACCCACATAATGAAGTACTGTGCAGTCTTTAAAAAGAATGAAGTGATCTCTACAAACTGATATGGAAAGACTTCCAAAATATGCTGTAAGTTAAAACACAAAGTACAAAAACTGTAAATACAGTGTGCTACTCTTTGTGTACAAAAGAGGAGGAATTAATATAGAATGTGTTGCTTAATTTTGTAAATAGAAATACAGAAAGGAGAAATCAGAAACTAAGAAAAAAAGATAAATTATAGAAAATGTGGAGCTCAGAAAGAATAGGGTGGAAATGATAGAAATGAAAGTAAAACTTTTCTGATTATATCTTTTTATAATCTTTGGAATTTTGAACCATGTATAAATTTTGCATATTAACAAACAAAACTAAGCCAAAAAAAATGAAATAAGTGAATCATAGAATTGGATACAAAGAGAAAGAAATAAACCTAACAGTACACCAAAGTGAGAATATTAGAACACAAAAATAGTTTACAGAAAGCAACATGAAAGAAAATACTCTGAAGCATTCTAAGAACAAACAGACTAAGAAAAAAAAATAATAATAAAAGGACTGAACTTTGTATGTTTGATGATGGCAGTGGTATTTCAGCAATATTTCTGAAAATATTTTATGGGTATAGTAGGATAAAGCAAATGAAGAAATATATAGAGATATATTGTATGGAAACATAGATAAATATAGATATAGATATATAGGTAGATCTTACTTTAAAGCAGCTTTCTCACTGTAAGAGAAGGGATATACAAATAATATGGAATAGGGTAGGTGAGGACGAAGCCTGTATTGATGAACTTGAATTAGAGATATCAGTGTAGGATCATGACTAATAGTAATAATAATAATAATAATAATAATAACAATAATGATTTCCTAGTTCTATTCACTAAAAGGTCACAGAAACAATGTTACCTCAGTAGCAATGCAAACACTTAGGACCTAGAACTTGGTTTCTAAATATCATTCCCAACTAAAAAGAACCAAGACCTCTTGAAAAAATGTCTGGGCAAGAAAATTAAACTATGGGTCCAAAATATAGACCAGCAATACTACACATGGTAATATTAAATTCATTGGGATATTCAGAGCTGGATGTAAATCGCATATTGGGTATTGTCTATTGGTAATCAGACTTCATTTCTATTTATATCTATTCTCTCTTTTTACTGCAGGGATTGGAACCTTGAGAATTCCATTTCCTAATTCTCTTGGTGCCTGAGTTCTGAAGGTAATTAAGATTTTTCCAATGCAATAGACTGGACTGAGTTTTGGAAAGTAGCAGAGAGGCAGAGACCATTCTTTCTCCTGCAGCAGTGGCAAATGAAGCACAGCTTTAGCGGAGGTAAACTTTTCAGCAGACTGCTGGGCTCTGCATCCTGTGACTCTGTTCTAACATAGGGACTCCAGGGTAGCTATGGTGTTGGGTATCATCAAAAATTTCCTAAACTCTGGTGGCAGCTTATATATGGACATGAAAACCTACTTGTGCCCTCCACCTTGATTTCTTTATCTTCAAACCATCCAGTACATTTGTAAATACCACTTCTCTTTATTAAATCCCTTTCTACTTGAAAAATCTAAAATGGTTTATGGTTTTTACACTGAACTCTGCTATAAATTGTTTACTATTATTTTTATTATGCTTTGGGAAAATACCTGAAAACATCCATTGTTTATTAATACAATTTGAACTTCTGAAAACTATTATCTCTGACCTACTCTTGCAAGTTCATAATGACAAGTGTTTTACCCTTGAAGATTGGGTCAGCGTTCTTATATACATATCAGTCATCAAAATAGTGCCTAATAAAATCTTTCAAAAATCTTACTCATATTAAGAGGTTGTTTTTAAAAAGTTTTTCATGGTCTGGGAACACCGAATTCCAGGCAATTCCTATTGTAAGCAATACCATTGTCATGACATCCCTGTCTCCTTTCTCTTCCAGCTCATGCTACTACAGAAATACTGTCTTACGTGTTGCTACTACAACTGCTGGCTCCACCACTGCCATTACATATATCTTACTCTCTAATATGACTGAAATTCTAGCTGAATCTTGCAGTGTCTTGAATATACTGTGGTGTCTTAACTCTGTACTTGTATGTGCTGTTGACACATTCACTATGCCAATCCTTGAGGAGTCAAGTCCTCTTAATCTTTGTAAACCTTAGTACATAACACAGTGCACAAAATAAGACCCCTGAAATGTTTGACTTGCCAATTAGTCAATTATTTAATGTTCCATCTACCTGGAATGCCCTTTCTTCCCTTCTTGAGGCTAATTCCTAGATGTTCTCCAAGACTGAGTCTAGTTAGCATATCCTTAGGACCCTTTCTAAGCCAGCTATCCAGCCGTAACATTGTCAGTTCCCATAGTTCCTTGTGCTTACTTCTATGAAACCATTTACATTTTATAGTAATTGCCTGTTTTCCTGTGTAATAGCCATTATCTTTAAGGTAAAAATAGGGTCATGTATAACAGACAAAAAGTATTTGTCCCAACTCACTGTAGAGAAAAACCAGTTCACTTGATTCAAAACAATCCAATGAGGGAAAAGGAGAAACAAGTTTGACCATGAGTCAATAACCCTTGAATCTGGGAAGTGGCTACACATGTGTTCATTAGACCCTTCACTGATTGCATTTGTTTAAAATTTCCATGATAAACATTTTAGAATTCACGACATATAATTCCAGAAGTTCTTTGGGAATGTTCTATAATCCAGCCCCCTTAGCTACTGTAAGTATCTACTATCTGTTGTCTGGGGAATTGACATCAGGCTATCTCCTCCATCAGCTCAGGCTCTAAGTAGCATTATACACATTTGAAGGCTGCTGACTTCTGGTGTCTTGGTATTGGAGAGGCTGATGACTAGGGCAAGGACCAAGAGAACCATCCTTAAAGGGTCCTTGCACAAACTCTTGTTCTAAAGCTATTGATAGGAGAAATTGATTCCTTGTACTATGAATGTTCAATTAATATTTGTTTTGCTAAGGAAGAGGCAGAAAATCTAAACGCTATGCAAAGGCAACTTTATTCAATCAAATGGGTTTCAGGTTATATCAAATAATTATAACAATTGAGCAATAACCAAAAAAAGAAGAGTAATTAATTAAAGACATAGGAAAGAATAAAACTATATACAACCACTCACCAAATTGGAGGAAAACACAACATCTGAACTCTCACCTGGCTGGGGGCCCCTTGGCAGCCGATCAGAGTCCCTATTGGAAAAATAGTCCCAGGCATAGCATCCCCTCCTTGGTGGGTCTCAGACTGGCAGCTTAGGGGCTATCCCTTTTAAGGGGTTCTGAACCTCAGAACTCCAATGAGTCTTGCAACCCGTGAGGAATGACCTCACCAAAGCAACGAATCCATCTGGCAGGGGGTGACCAGCCCTCCACAGGAGAGACATGGTGTCTCGAGGGGTCTTTGTTCTATTCTATTTACGGTACACTGAACAGGAACATAAAGGTTTTTAGCTTTTAGTTTTACAGGGGATACAAACAGGATGTGTAAATATCACGTCTGGTGACTTGCTCCTTTTAAACATTTGTTTTTGGGTAATAGATGATGAGGTTGCCTGCATAGCAGAGTTATAATATTCCAAAGGACAAATAACAAGTTAATCATTCATAATTCTAGGCTAAAACAGCAGAGACTATTGATTAGAAAGCTTATGAATTCACAATTTTTAATAATAATTTTCTTATAGTACATCAATATTTTAGCCAAATAGCCTTCTTTGGGTTTTACTTACTCTTCTTATTGCAATCACTTCCCATAGGACTCCACACATGAGAAGTTAAGCTTTTATGGGATTATCTGAGGGAGATGTGCTCAACCATATTCATAATAATATTGTCCAATGCCCTTCAAAATTTTCCCACTTTTCTTGAACCTAACTTGTGCTGTTATGTCTTATGTTCCTCCTATAAGTCAATCCTAGTATTGGAAAATAAAATGTTTTTAATTTCTACTTCTTCCTTGAGTAATAATTATACGTAGACTCTTCCAGACACTATATAGGTTACTTTGAAACTTTATTATATAATATTTAAAGGAAAGTAACTTGTTTATGCTTGTAGCTCATTATAATTTAAAAGATTGTTATTCCTGGTAGTATATGTTTAAACAATATTTAGTTGAACTTTATTACAAATCATCTGGAAAAGTCTACAGGGAAAGATTGAGCTAATTACTATAAATTATATTTGGTAAACTAGAGTTTTGCTATGCTAAAACTAATCACTTATTGAAATTTTCTACCTTTGGAAGGATCACAAACTTATTCAAGTCAACAAGGTGCTGGTAAATATTTTTATTATTCCCTATTCCCTAAAAGCTCAACAGTTAATAAAAGAAAATCAACAAACAAAAGCTTTCTTTCCTACTCATCTGGTATAAATTATTTTACCTTCAATTCTTTGCTATTATCTGAGGTAAATACAGAATTCAAATGTGATATTACCTAGATTTATCTTTTGGATTTTTGGAAAGAATTTTTCTTTTAACTTTTTCAAAGCTGCTCAATGTAACTCGACTTCTGTACTCAAGCTTACAGCCTATTTTTTTTTTTTTAAGATTTATTTATTTACTCTATTTTTCTTTATTTATGCGCCCCCTCCGCCAATGGTTCTCTTATCTATCTAATCATTGTTTGCTTGCCTCTCCAGGAGACACTGGGAGCCAAACCCGGGAACTCCCACATGAGCCGTGATTGCCCAACGGCTTGAACCACATCCACTCCCTGTGGGCTGCAGCATCTGCTAGCTTGTGGCATCTGCTCATTGTGGCGGGGGCAGCATCTAGCTCATTGCAGTGAGGGCGGTGTCTAAAACATTGCAGCAAGGTCAACATCTGCTCGTCTTCTTTTAGGAAGCACTAAGACCCAAACCTGGGACCTCCCATGTGGTAAGCAGGTGCCCAACTGGTTGAGCCACATCCGCTTCCTCTTACAGCCTTTTGAAAGGGACATTGTTTTAATAAATGAAAATTACACAGAGGCAGTTAAAATAGAATTTTTTTCCTTTGTGGCTTCAAAATTCTAAAAGTTCAACTACCTAAAAATTTTCTTCAATATAACTCAAACTTTTATTCAGACAATGTTATTTTCTCTACTTTTCCTAATCAAATTCTTAGTGTTTATTCTTATTTTTACTACATTTATATGCAACCTTAGTAGAAGAGCCCATGTAACACTAGAACTTCATTTTCATAGACTTTTGTAAACAAGGCTACAGAATTAATTAAAAATACGTGTTATTTTAGTGTTTAGAGCAACATTGCCTAAAACAAGTTTCTGCAGCAAAGCCAATGGTATGTATCTCAGGCACCAACTATATATACATGTGGAGTACTTGAAATGCTGTCAGTGTAACTGAGGAACTAACTTTTGTTTTATTTAATTTTACTTAATTTAAGTTTAAATAGCCATATGTAACTAGTAGCTACTACATTGGACAACATAGGCATTGAACATTAAAAAATCAAAACTTCATCTTTCAATTGACATTTATGTCCACAGACTACCTTTCTCAGCCACAATCACATTTATAAATCAGCAGTGTTAGTTATATTCAGTATGTGTTACCATCAACTCTATTCATTTCCACACTTTCACAGTAAACCTCATTAAAATTCTGTATACATTAAGCATCAGCTCCCATTCTCAACCTTAGCCCTGTATGATGACATGCATGTTTGTTTTGTAAGTTCACAACTTTCCCTATATACTTGTTTATGTATGTTCATGTATGAAAGCTATACTTCAATAAAATTTTATTTTAAAAGAGTCAAAACTTCAAATGGCAATAATAGCAGTACTCAAGCCCAGTCCTGTCACAAACTTCCTATGTGGGCTTTGAATGAGGATTTCTTCACCCAAAGGAGGACAGGGTTGGGCTAGAACAGGGCCTTCTTAGAAATGCCGACTGTCTCAATCTCATAGCAACAGTGGAAGTGCATACCTTTTACTGATTCTCTATTCTTTTATTGGTCTTGGGGTCTCTACCAGAAGATTTCTGTGTTTTATGAGAACATAGCATACCCTGTGCAGCATATGCTCTACCATCACTTCCATGCTTTTTTTAAATATTCCTGATATCATCACCTTTCCAAAAACAGAAAAAAAGGAAAGCTGATAAATAAAATTCAGACTCTTCAAAGAAAATCACTTCTGCTTTTTTATCAAGAGGGAAAAAAAATAAACATTGTTTGGCTCCATTATCATCTTGACATAATTATATAGACATGCCCACTGAATGTTCAGCAAAGAATTTTTTGGTTCTTTAACAATAGTATAATAAATTCTGACTGTTAAGTCCTTGGGGGTTGGCTGACTTCAGGCAACAATGTTTCATGAAAGCTGTCCTCACCATAATTGTCATGAAATGCTTCCATTATCACCTCATGTTCAAGCCAGCTGTTGTTGAGACAATACTGAGCTTCCAGGTACATCAAATGTGTAAAACACAACTAGGATCCAAGGGCAAATGACATTGGAAAGGCAATTGTGCCATAAAAATTGTACCACTAGATCAAGGGTATCTATTTATTTTATAGCTGTTGGCATGTTCCTTAAGACCTTTTAAATTTGATAGCTACTTACACACTGGGACTGTTTAGGGATATTAAACATTTTTATATTTAAAAGTCCACAACTGTTTACATCATAAACATCATGCAATAATATGGCTAGAACCATAAAATTAATTTGATAATTAAATAGTCAAGTTTAGCATAGTAATGTCAAGCACAATTTATAAATGCTCTCGTTAGCCTTTTAAATTGGTACTTCATTAAACAGCATGGAAAATCTGAGCGAGCTGACATTGCCATGTAAAGTCAATAGGAATTTCTAATCCACCCCTCTTTCTAGATTTGATGTGGCTAGTTATATCAACATGCCACTTTTATATTCACAAATGTTTAGGGAAAGAATGTAAAGAAGACTTGAGGAAAGTAATTACAAAACTGCTCAGATGGAACACTTAGGTTTACAGCTGCTGAGGATTTACAACCAGATTTTTCTCAGCAATTGTGTTTTTCAGATTAAAAAAAAATTTTCTTTGTTAGAAGAATGCATTTGGATTTATAGAGCAAATGGTCAATGCCTATATATATATATATAATATAAATATATTTGTGTGTGTTTTTCTCCTTTCTTACTGGTAAACATCTTGTATGTGCTAGGCACACCCACCACTTCCTTCTCTTAATATTCCACCCACCACTAGAGCCTCCCGACCTGGTTTCTTTCTCATTACTTGGCCATGCGCATCTCCTCACAGGTCACCTCTTACCAAATATAAGGGAAATATATCAAGCTGCTCTCTCCCCTAACTCAGTTTAAAACATAATCACCCTCTCCTGCCTAAATACCTCTCCTCTCATGTCACTTATCATGCTATATCATTCCGGGTCATTTTTTTTTCTCTCTCTAATATAACAGGACTAATAGTTTTCAGATATGCAACTATTGCACTTTCCCTTCCTTTCCCAAGGCTTTCTGTGAGGGAATATGAGGGCAAATACTGGTACTTTAAAAAAAAAAAAAAAAAAAAAGCAGGTCTTTGATCTGCTTTGGGTTTCAAACCTGACTTTCTGGAACTCTTTAGCAACAGTAGTCATAAGAAACCAGCTTTGTCAAGAGAGGAAAAAAAAGATTTTCCTAGTGCATTAACTCTTCTTTAAGATAACAAGAACTAGCCGTGGATGATTAGATCACAGACATTTATATAAGGTAGTGAGGTGGGCCTCAACAAAAAGAAAAAATGGTGAATTATGGGAAGAATTGAAGTAAAGGGAGTTAAACATGGAGGCAACATAACATAGTGGTTTGAATGAGGATCTAGTCTTTGTACCATTTTTACTCCATACTCATCAGTGACCTTGGACAATTTACTTAGTCTGTCCCTGACTCAGTTTTCTCATTATGTTCCCCATTGTTATACAATAATAACACAAAATAGTATCTATCTTTTAGATCTGTTGTCTCATAAGAAAGTTATCAGGATTAAATGCTAAAGCAATTAAAAATAAAGTGCTTAAAATTATAGCCTGGTACGTACTAAATACTATGTAAGTGTTTCTCAAATACGTTTATGTCCTGATCTCTCCGTTATTTGATTCTAATTCTTGGACAAAGGAGGTATGTTGGATAAGTTGCTTCCCATGTAAAACTTTGGGGAGTTTCCTCAGAGGCTGCTCCTACCCCAACCTGAATCTTCAGGATTCTACTTCAGAGTAAACTTGGCAGTGGTTGACCTGCAGGAGAGACTGAATTTAGTTTACTCTCTTGAGCTATTCTTGGTTCCCTTGGCATGGTCAGCACTTGAAGGTCACATACATAAGAAAGAAGAGGTAAGTAAATTAACTGAGGTATTGGTTGGTCAGCTTGCCCCAGGTAAGTCATTACCATGAAGTAAAATAGTCCCCATCCAAGATCACTACCCACATCAGAGGGAGCCACAGATTCAGCAAGAACCAAAGTGCAGCAGCACGAAAGACAACTATTTGGGTGCTGACCCATCTAAGAGAGAGAAAAGGTCAAAAATTACATTAGCATCAAGCTAATGTGAAAGGTAAAGCAGAGTGCTTCTGGATAAAGGGTGGATTAGGGGCATAAACGCTGGAAGAGAAACCAATGGGCTTGTGGTGGCTTGGAGTTATGTACCCCACAAAAACAGGTTCTTAATCTTAATCCATTTCTGTGGATATGAACTCATTGTAAATAGGACGCTTTGATGGGGTTACTTCAGTTAGGGTGTAACCCCACTGAATCCTCCTACTATTGGAGGCCTTATGGAGAGATCCACAGAGAGAAGCCATAGGGAATAGAAAGAAACTATCTATTCAGTGGAACCCAGGAGAAAAAGGAGAAACCACCACCATTCTCATTGCCACTTGATAGAAAAGCCAAGGAACCCCAAAGATTACAGCCAGCCAGAGGTTACCAACCCCAGGAGGAAACAAGCCTTCTAGCTTCTGAAGCCATTAGCCAATAAATTCCTGTTGTTAGGCCAACTCACTGTATGGTGTGTGTTTTAACAGCTGACAAACTAAAACAGGGATTAAATGATTTTTTGCATATTGAATACTGAATCCTGAGATCTTCTGCCCTTTAGACTCTCAGAATCCTGACTGCAACCTCTACCCTCCAGGCAGAATTGGAAAACACTTCCTTAGAGAATATAAAATTAAGATCAAGATTAAAGGCCTACATTAAAAACCTAGATATAGCCCCCTTCATTTATACATATCCATGACTTCCTACTTTTTCCACACTGTTAAACATGAGCAGATAACAGAGTGTGATAAAAAATTATAAGAAAGCCTGTAACATGGAAGTTATAGACTAATCCAAAAAAAGAAGTAAACAAACAAAAACATAAGTGACATTTCGAGGAACAAGAGCATACCTTCAAAAAGAGGGAATTTTTATTTAATATTATCAGTGAGATAAGGGGTGAGATGAATCCTTTGTACAAAGACAGGGCAGTATTAAGAAAGAAACATTAAGAGAACAAAAGAGAGCTTTTGCAATTTAAAGTAATCATGGCAGGGTTGAAAATCCTGGTAGGAGGCCAAGAATATAAAATTTCTATATATAAATAGAGGAATATAAAAAATTCAAAGAGGTAGAAGAAAAAGAAAAAGTAGATGACAACTTCGAAGAGTTCTAGAAAGACAGAAGAGAGAAAATCAGGGTGAGAGACTTCTCAAAAAACTATAAGAGAAACTTGTCCAGAAATAACAAACTAGTCACTAAATGAGTGCATAGTGCAATTGATACAAATATACCTATATATTGGCAGTTTTCTGAACACTCGCAGAAAGGGGAGATTCTACAAGTTTATGGGGAGAGAAAAGAAACAAATCATCAATAAAAGATCAAGAATCAGAATAACTCTAATTGCAGCACCAAAATCAAGAAGATAATGGAGGGAAGCGGGTGTGGCTCAATCGATAGCGCTCCCGTTTACTATATGGGAGGCCCCGGGTTCGCTTCCCACGGCCCCGTGGGCTGATGCAGCAAGACCTACAACAGGAAGCGGGTGTGGCTCAATCGATAGAGCCCCCGTTTACCATGTGTGAGGCCCCGGGTTCGTTTCCTGGGGCCTCCTGGTGAGGGCAGGCCAGCCCATGCGGCGCGGTGGGCTGATGCAGCGGGACCTCACAGCAAGGGGGAGATAAGCAGACACGGAGAAAACACACAGCGAATGGACACAGCAAGCACAAGCAGCAAGGGGGGGATAAATAAATAAATAAATAAATCTTTTTTTTTTTTAAAAAAAGAAGATAATGGAGCTTCAATATATGAAAAAATTCCATGTCTAGCAAATAGTCAAGTAATATAAGAATGCTTTCAAATGAGCATGGTCTTGAAAGCTTTATCTCCCATGGAATTATTCTTAAAAAGTCTTTTAGTATGTATTACACCAGAACTAGAACACAAACCCAGAAAGAGAAAGGTATGAGTTACAGAAAGAAGAGGGCCAACAAGGAGGCTATGCCAATGGATTTCCTAAGAAGATGAAGAAGGGAAAGCCAAAGATGATAAATGTGCTCTATAGATCGGTGATCTATAGAGCAATGGGGCCAGATGAGAACATCAGGACTCAAGAAACAGACGTGATGAGGGCTATTGCCACCAAGATCCCCATTGTCATTGTAAGTACCATCTTTTTAACCTCAAAACAAAATGCTTTGAGTGAAATAAGCCAGACACAAAAGGAAAAATATTGTATTATCTCACTAATATGAACTAAATATGATGAGCAAGCTCATGGAGTTAAACTATAAAATATAGACTACTAGGAGATAGAAAGTGAGTTGAGAAAGGGGGAGCTGATGCTGAATGTATGTAGAATGTTTAATAAGGGGGATTGTAAGTGTGGTGAAATGGTTAGAGTTGATGGTAACACATTATAGTGAGTACAATCAACTCTGCTGATTTATTAAGGTGATTGTGGCTGAAAGAGGTTATCTAGGGAGATCAATGTCAATTGAAAGAAAGCTAGAGGATAATCTAGGGACTGTATAGCATAAAGGTTTCATTGGTGGATGATGACAGTGGTTAATTGTACAAATACAAGTCTATTCCTCTATTATAAGGTGTTAAGAATATGGAGATACATAGGAAAATATAACTAATGTAGCACATAGTGTATAGTTAACAATAATATTACAATATTTTTATAGCAATGGCAAGAAGGTATTATATAAATGGGTCAATAAGGGGGAGCATGGAGTTTTTCCCTTTGGAGTAATGAAAACATTCAGAAACAGACTGAGATGATGACAGCACAATTCTGTGATGAAACTGTGAGGCACTGACTGTACACTTTGGATGGATTGTACAAGGCAAGGAAGCGTGTAACACAGCAAACCCCATTGTGAATGATGAACTGTGGTTAAGAGTACAAATATGAGAATGTTCTCTTATGAATGATAAGAAATATACAATGTCAATACATGGTGTTAATAATAGAGTGGTTTGTGAAAAAATACACCAAATATAAGCAATGGACTACAGATAGCAGTTATGTAATGATGATGTTCTTTAATCATTTGTAATAAATGTGTCACAACAATGTAAGGTGTTGGTGGTGGGGTGATGTATGGTAATCCTGTATGGTATGCACGATTGTTAACTCACAACTTCTCAAATAAAAAAAGAAAATTTAAAAATTCACAAAAAGATTATTTGAATAACATATATCACCAATGAAAAAAGGAAGGAAGGAAGGAAGGAAGGAGGAAAGGAAATGAATAATGTCAGTGCAAGCATTATCATTCATTTTTCTTGCTTAGCTAGTATGTATCCATTCATTATGTATTATTTACAAATAGACTCTTGATGATGTTCTGTAGCTTCTTTTCCATATAAATCTCAACTCTCCATTGACCCAACATCTTTCCAGCCTCTTGGAAATTTTATGTTGTTGTATTTTAGCTGTTATTGAAATTTATATCAACTGACTAAATGCACAGCAAAGCCATCCTTTGGCATTTCAGTGACGAACACACTACCTAATTTGTCTTACAGTTTTATGTTTTCAAGGATGTAAATATATGGAGGGTGTTTACTTAACTAGAGTTTCCATACAAATGAATTTAGTGTATCTATGCATTCAATTTTAAAACATTTTTCAATGGAGTCTTTTACACTTGTTTCTGAGAGAGGTAAAGCAAGAACTAGATGTGTATAATGTATATGTTTTTATATAAATTACATATTTTAAATGTGGTTGGAACCTATACGGTATGACAATTTTTTTCCAGAACATCAAAATATTCTTCCTAAGTTTCTTAAAAATATATCAGTGACTTAATTGGATAAACGTAATCAGTTTTAGTGCAAATGCCTATGGAAATAGATTAGCAGTTCATTATAGATTTGGACAATCAGCTTATGATCCTTCTGATATGGGATCAGCAGAATCGTGGCTAATCTTATCATCATTGTCTAACATTAACTGACACATAATATATGCCAGATATTGTGCAAACCTTTTGATCTATACTCTAACTAATCCTGAAAATAAATTTCGGAAAGTAGCAATTGTCATTTTATCTCACAGAGGAAAGAAATTGAGACACAGAAACATTAAATTACCTGCTGAAATTACAAGAATAAGCCAATAACAGAATACAGGTTTCTAATAAGATCTGGTTGATCTTAAAGCTTGAGCTCTTTCCAGGGGAAGCGAAGGAAGCAAGAAAAAATAATTTTCAGCATGACATGGGTCTGGATAGCAGCCAAATTTAGATGCTCAGATAACATCAGGAGTCCTGTGCCTGGAAAATTTGTCAAAAATAAAATAAAATCAAGTCTTGAGTACTGTAGAGCATAGAAAAGGTATTTTAAAAATGACACAATTTTGTCTACAATCATCACTAGCAATGGAAATTACATGATGTTTTAATATTTTCAAAATACTAATCAATTCTGAACCGTTGTCCATTTAACCCAAACTTGTCCTGACATAGTTCTGTTTTGGTAATGTAGACTTCACAAAATTCTTTCATTTTATATCCATAGAGAGGCTTTCAACTTTTCCACCCACCCTTTTCAAAGCTCCACTAAAATAGAAAATAATTTAATCTTTTAAATAAAGTAAAAGCAATTACATAAGACCCTATAGTTTCAACTGGTTGTCCATATTGTATCTATTCAGGGATATAGCATCCTATTAAAAGTCCTACTTTAATCAAACTTCAGTCAAACTATTTTTCTGTCCACTGGCATTTGAATGATACAGCTTTGATCTCAAATTCAACTCTGTTTGCTTTATGCTACCATTTGCTTTTCATCTGTGCTGTTTTCCACTGGTTCCACTTTGTATTTCTAACTGAAGCTGATTCAAATCTCTACAGGGATTTCAGTTGAGTCATTTGGGGCTTATACTTCCACACCTTTCTCAGCAAGTTCAGTGCTGCTAGATATCTTAAAAGGCTCTCTAAAGCCTTGTTTTTAGTTCACTAACATTTCTGCCAATTGACCAGTCCCAATGTCAGTGACAGATGTGTGGAGCACATTAGCTCTAGGCCTATCTCTGCATGATAAAATAACTATCCATTTGGACAGTGCAACACAATGTCTAGAAAGAACAAAATTCTGATAACAAAAGCTGATATGTGCTTTCATCTTGAACTATCCTTAAGTTCCTTAAAACAGTTCTCCTATAATATCACAAAATTTCCTTTATCCAGGGTGAAGCAGACTACAAAAGGGTTCATGCACTCACTTTCCACAAAGGTTTTGTTTTTGTGAAACGGAGAGGTATTTTAGCGAAATCTCTTCTCCATGGATATCCAGGAAATTTGAGTCATAGCAGCACACATCTGTAATCCTGCGATGAAAGGTATATGAGTCCATGGTAATCAGTTGAAGGATATAGAGACTGTTAATAAAAATTATTGGGGAAAGTTATTTAACAGTTGTCTAAGGCTGAAATTACTCATCAATAAAATGGTGATAATAAGAGAACAAGTGTGGGTTTTGGCAAGTAGATTCAAATCCTGGCTTTACCACTAGCTAACCCAGTGAACTTGGGCAAAGCAGTTAATCTCCTTGGGCTCATGTTGCTATTTTGTGAACTGGGAATGATATAAATTCCCTCCAGGATTTTATTGAGGATTAAGTTAGAATACGCCTACAAAAAGTTTAAAGATACAAAATATACTAGATCTCTACCTTTATACTTGACCCTGTCTTCAGAATAATTCATTTCTTTTTTCTCCTTAACATTCTTACACTTACAGCTAAACTAGATGTCTTCTTTTAGCTATCTTATATCCTCTAATTTGTATGGTTTTTTTTTTCAGTTTTTACCCATAAATGGAGTAATTGCTAAGTAAGTATAAGAAAAATATACATTTTTATTCAAATGGGTTACTTTTAATTTTCAGTTATTTTAGAACTAAATAGTACATTTAATGTAAATTTTCTACTCATATCCAAGAATGTAAGAATAAATTGTAATTAAATTTGTTAATTGAAGTTTCATTATCAAAACTATCCTTAGCAAATCTGGAGCCAGATTGTCTAGGTTAGAATCCTGGTTTGAGCATGTAATAAAAGTATAACTTTGGGCAATTATGTAACTGATCTGTGCCTCAGTTTCCTCATCTGTAACATTTTGGTTTTTGTGAGGATGAAATAAAATTAATTTGTATGAAGTGTTTCAAATGGTACACGGCACAGAGTATATACTACAGCAAAACTTTTTAAAAAGAAAGGAAAACTAAAATCAATACATTTTCACTATTAGTCTATTGAAATGATATTCTACAATATTGTATAATCATTTACATATAAAAACTGTGTCTATACAAACAATAATAATACCTATTTTAAGGATATTCTGGTCTTATCATCTATTCAGCCAAATTACCAACCATGACCTGGTACATGGTAGAGTAACCAGAATAACCAGCCTGCCCCTGACTCTACATAGGGCTTTGTTATGTGACTGTTGGAATTAAGAACAACATTGTCGTGTGTAGATGGTCACAACTAAGACTTAAACCCCCAGTCAGTTCAGTCAAGTCTATGACAACATATCAAGGAACTAAAAGTAGTCTAAATTTGCTGAGTGGCCAAAGGGCATCCATTTGCCAATTCCTCTTTTCAACTGTCTGTCTTGGTATTTTTTAGTGGTTTTAGTATAACCACTAAGAAGGGAATATAATACTTATCTACCTCACCTGTGCAGATAGACAATTCTAGTTTTGACAATCTAAGATGAAAGATATATTCTGAGTGCAAATAGTTATTACTACAGGATGTGAGCTCTTTCAAAGATGAACACAATGTACAATTTTAGGGCCATAAATTAGTTTCAATTGCTACCATCCTCATATGAGTGCTTATGTCTTAAAGATATCTTGAACACAAAATATAAATTTTAAAAAATATCAATGCCATTTATGTTCCTTACCTTTGGAGTACTTCTGAAGTTTCAGATGCAGTGTTTATCAAAATTGTTCATCTCACAGAGGTGAAGATGACATTTCTCATCTACTAGCTACATATTTAGGAATGGTCTGTCAGATAATCAAGCTTATAAATAAGAACTGGAAGCAGATGGAACAGAATTGAATTCCTCTGGATAATTGGCACATGTGTCACCCAGAGAGTAGTAGCAAGCACTCAATCTAAAATAAAGCTGACTGATGACACAGGACTTGTCTCTCCATACATACCACACATTTTCACAGAAAACAATTCCAATGTCCAGAGATATTTAAAATTTCATGACTATGTACTTTAAAATCAAGTGTGTCACTTTCTTGAAACCTTAGAAAAAGGAGGCAAGATGTCAAACATTTTCATAATAAATTTCAGGCTCCTGTTTTTAGAAATGGTTTATTCGGTATTGAAAACAATATAACATAAACAGATTAGGTAGAAAGGTCTCAATTAAGCATATTTATAAAATGTCAGCTTTTGAACTAATTATATAATACTATTCAGGTTTAGCAGTGGGAAAACCTCCCACTGGTTTCCATATGAAGTCTCTTCACTTAATTATGAGTATATTAAGAAAGTGTTTTTGGAAAATGGTAATGAATGTGTCAGTTAATAAGAAACATTTATAAAGTTGTCTTATTTAACATTGATCTTTATGAAGCCAACCATAAAGCAAGTATCATCATGAAATCAATTTTTTGGTACTAGTATATTGGTGAAAATACTCAGTCATTCCCTCTAATGTAATACTGCTTCTAATATGGGAGATATAGTTCATAAAAGTCCAAATATTACATGAGGAAATAATGCCTAATAGAAGGAACTTGTGCCAGTTGATAAAACGAGTTGCTGTATTTAAAAATTATTCCTTTCTCTTTACCCTTGGATTTACAAATAACTACAACTAAATTTAGTATTAATTTCTGTTAGCCTGACATATCAATTTATGATCACCACTTTGATCATGGAATTTTTTTTTAAAGAAGCAGAACAACTAAAGCTGCAATACGGTAGTAAGAGAAAAATACTACGAGTAAATACTTTTGGTCAGAAATCTAAACCTATGATTTATGACCAAGAAATATCTGTATCAACATTTTTTACCAGTTCTGAATACTTTAGATTTTGAGCATAAAGCAGAATCTTAATCCTTGTAATTAATTTGTTTTTTAAGTAATTATTCAATACCTAAATTGTTCATTGCAATTAATCCCTATTCAGAGGAAGCAATACTATAAGCATACAAATAACTAATGTTACTAGCTAATGCATGACAAGCATCAAAATAGTCACTCTATATGTTATCCCCAATCTTTTAAAAAATGCTAACAGGTAAGTGCTAGGACTCACTTTGTTAAACAACTGAGGCTTAGGTGTCCAACATCTAGAATTCAAACCAGGGTCAATGTTTTTTGCTATGCTCTTTCGTGTGCAATGATGGCATAGGGTTAAAATACAAGAGAAAAATGTGATATACAGATTAATTATAACAATCCTGTTTGCAGAGTTGAACGTTGGAAGAAATAATTATTGTATTGCTCTATCCTTCTCTTCTGATTTAAGCAGCTTTTGAAAATATAGTTGTTTAGCATTAATGACTGGCCACAAAGCACTCAATGGATATCTACTGCTGCAGTCAAGCCTCCTTTGGGTCTGGTTTTCAAATTAACACATTTTAATTTGCCCATGTGCATTTGACAATAAAATCCAGATTTTCTAGTCTGTACTGGAAATTTAATAAAGAGTTTGTAATTTCATATATATTAATAAATATAATACATAGACATATAAGCTCATAGTCTTGTATGCTTAATAAATATGGACTGACAGACATATAAATACTTACTCTTCAGAACCTCACTATACTGATTGCATCAACACTTAAAGAATTCAATAACTATAATCCTTTTAAAACATATTCCGTTTTTGTCTTCCTTAATAAAACTTCTCCTTGATTCTCCTTCCTTACCATGTATCATTATTGAGCCCCAGGGCTAAGTGCTCAGACTCTTTCTTACTTCCAATTTCCAAAATGATATTATCTATAAATACCATCTATATTTAGGCCACAAACCCTAGCTTCACCTTTAACCTTAGGATTTTTAGATCTGCCTACTTAATATTCCAAAATGATATTAATAGGTATTTCAGTTGTATAAAAATCTGAAATAAAAGTTTTGATTTCTAAATTGCAATTTCTGGAAGCCTGCTCTTCTCCAATTTTTGCAATTCCAGGAAATATAAATTCCCTTCATCTATTTGTTTAGGCAGAGCCTTGGAAACATCCTTGATGCTTATGTTTCTCCCATCTTCATCCAATATACCAGAAACACCTGCTTCCTTTTCTTTACTATATAGCCAAAATACTACCACCTCTTATCACCTCCTCTGCTACTGTACTGGTCCAAGCCACCATATTCTCTCAAATGGGCTATTCTAAAAAGTCTCCTCACTGGTCTTTCTGCTCCTACACTTGTAGCTTTAGAATTTAAATTCCATACAGCAAGCAGCAAGATTGAATGATTCTTTTAAAATACAATTTGTCACTCTTCTGTGTAGATGCTTCCAAAAGTTTACTATCATATTCAGAATAAAATTCAGCATCCACTTACTTTATCTTATACTGCCTATCTCTTTGATTGCATTGCAGTGGAAATAAAGAAATGGAAGAGGTCAAGATTCTGGATTGGTAAAATGAATGCTATTGCCATTCATTGAACAAGAACAGAAAAGGAGAAGCTGCTTTGAAAGTAAAAACAACTTCAGTGTGGTTAACAATTTTTTATAGTTCAAGAAAATATTAGATAAAATGTAGCTAGATCTCAGATGAGGTAACGTCAGAAAATACAACCTATTTAGTGTAGAATTAATTCATTTAAAACCATCTAAGTCTAAGAAGAGAGTATACAGTAAGAAGAAAAGACAGAATTCGAGGAGCTCCAACATTTGATAGGAAGAAACTTTGCACTGAGAATCACTGGCCAGAGATGTGGAAGAAGAATCTTTAATATGATTTCTGGAAGCCAACAAAAAGTAGGGTCTCAAAGAGGTAGGCATCGTGAACAGTATTGAATACTTCTATGAAGTCAAGTAAAATGAGAACTGAAAAAGGGCCCCTGGACTTAAAGGTATGGAAATCGTTATTTCGAATATATGATAATAGTGGTTACTCACTGAGTGTTTAAGTGTATAAATCACAGAACATATGCCACTGTAGGAAAGATATTGCTGTCATAGTTTCTCTGCATCTGCTTTGGAAAACAAAAGAAATAAATATCTAGATGAAAGATATAGATAGATATAGATGATATAGATAGATATAGATATAGATATAGATATAGATATAGATATAGATATAGATATAGATATAGATATAGATGATATAGTTCGATAGAGATAGAGATAGAGATATATACACACATTTTTTGCTATTTCAGGCCCCTTTCCTTTCCAAATAAATGTAGTAAGTGACTTTTCCATTTTTGTAAAGTAAGCTGTTGGAATTTTAATTGGGATTGCATTGAATCTGTAAATCAATTTGGGTAGAATTGACATCTTAATGATATTTAGTCTTCCATTCCATGAACACGGAATGTCCTTCCATTTGTTTAGGTCTTCTTTAATTTCTTTTATCAATGTATTATAGTTTTCTGAGTGTAGATCCTTTTCATGCTAGGTTAAATTTATTCCTAGATATTTTAATATAAAACTGAATTTAAAAAACAAACAAACAAAAAAACAAAAACAGGATCAATAGTTTAGGTACAAAGCCTTCTCTCTCTCATGGAGCACGAGAACCCAACAGGTAAGTTCCAACTCTTCAAACCCTACTTCTCTACATTCAGCAATGGTCAGTGGTTCCTGATTTCCAAATTCCACCTGATTTCTAAAGACTTGTTTTTCAACCCTTTCTCAGTATTGAAAGGGCTAGGTTAATTCTGTGGTAAGGTAACCCCTTACAGAACCTCTGTACATTTCCAACTGAGGTGTTTTTCCAGTGTTTCACCTTTTCTCTGAATTACTTTCTAATAATAAAATGAACACTGGATCCAGTTATCTTTCCAAATGCTCAACTTAATGTTCATCTTGGAGATCCAGGCTTAAAATGACTGTTCTTCAAGTCTTACAGAATCAAAAATACTTTTATTTCAAAAGCTTTTTACAGTATTTTCTTGTGATATAACCAAAAAAAGATGCAAAACCTAAAAAGCACCTTTATCTTGTTTAATTTTTTTGTCAAGCTTTATACTTCACAACAGGTTCTTTTATTTCTGACCAAGTGAAAACAAATAAAAGAGATTACCCATTTGAGGAATAGTAATTTTACATCACGTTTTAACTCACAGTAACCCTAAGGAATTCTCATTATTGAATTGATAGATGATGAATTATTTTGTCAGAGAATCAGTTCAAAACCAGTTATTCTACTTAAAACCGCTTCCCTAAATCTATATTATGATGATCTAAGCTTTCTTTTTTCCCCCTATTCCCATGGAGAAGTGAATTTTTTGCACAAAAATAATGACATGCTTTATTCTAATAAAAGATGCTTACATTTTGGAGGTACGGGTATGATAATGATGGAGACTAAATTAAAAACGCACTACCCGTGTAAATAGTCACCGTTTCTTCTATATTCACCTAATGCCATAAGCTGAGCATCCGCAAAGACTAGATTTCTCATGGTGCTGACAAAGTGAGCCTGAGCAGTAGGAAACTAGAAAAGCTCTAACAGCAGTGGTGCTTTATACACCGTGAGTACTTTAAGATTAAAAATGTAGTTTTATCTCAGTGTGAGGCCAATGTTAATAACTAGTCTTATTCAAGGGAAGCCTCAAGAATTCTATAATTGAAAGTTGCCCAATTGTGCCTGGACTAACTTAACTTTCTAGTAGCACAATTCATCTTAGTCACTGTTTCACTTAAATAACAAAGTTTCAGTAAAGCAGCAAGCGCTTTTCCTTTATGTATTATCATCGTTGATGCCCTGAATGTGTTTCTGCTCTTGCAAATGATGGTACATGTAAATAGTATTCTGGCAGATTCTGATTACAAAATCAGGCAGGCAGAAAAATTCATTTATGGTGAAAAGAACAGCAAATGTTACAATTCTCTATCTTCAGCAAAACAATAATCATTTTACCTACAGCTAAGTTATCCATTGTCATAGCATACATTGTTCTACAAGTTAAATTTTTATACTGCTACTGATTGATTATTTTTACCAGAACAACATTTTTTGCAGTTATCTTCATTTATGTTGTATTTTCTGATAATTGAGTCCTTGTCACTTAAACTAATTATATTGGAACAGCAAGTCACTTAAAAAATGGGAACTGCAGCTCCCCTAATTGCAAATTTTGTATGAATGATATGCGAACCCCCAGCCATAATCCATGGGTATATGTATTAAAAAAATTTCTTTTGACTCTTGATAGATAACCCAGAGGAGAAAAATAATAAAACAAGATCTTCTCCATTATGTCTCACAGTGGGATTCAGCCTTGTATCAGCTTCTCCCTGGTCTACTTGACAAAACATAAATCTGGACCCAACATCATTAAGGCAGAATTTAAAAGTCTCCATCAAGTAAAAGTTATGAAAGGTCTGCATTCAGAGTACCTTTGAATATCTTTCCTTCAATTATTTGACATTATCTTGAAATTAAAATTTTTCTGACAAGCCTAGGTTTGTTTTATATGCAGGTTAAGACTTTCCAATTTAATATATATATTTTTAACTCACCAGGCTGGATCAGTTCACAAACATACAGGCTATTGTCCAACTTTGTCGCATTGATGTTCTTGTATAAAAATTTCTTATTAGTTATTCAAGAGTAATGTGCAGGCTGGAGTCTTGGCATGATTGTTCTCATGCCCATCTGCCATCACTGTTTTGCCCATTTGCATCGTGATATGCCAAAATGAGCTGGAGACAGAAGCCAACAAAGATCTGAATGAGGTATCTAGCCTGTAGGACCCACAGCCTAACTGATTTTTCCCTAAAATGTTTATTACAGAGAGCAAAGCCAGTGAGAACTGTTATTTAGTATTTTACGAATTTTCTTAATGGTCATCTTTCAAAAGTTAAACTTGTAAACAATTAAAAGTTGCTGAGATTTTTACTTTGGTCTGGTTTATATCACATAACCAGATTCACAACCTGTCTTCAAGTTCTAGATTGTAGTTTATGAGAGAGAGTTTATAATCTGCTGTTCAGTAAAAATTGTGGCAAAGGACAGCTTAGGGTAGTGCTTAGGGATATTCAGATTGATAAGAACATGAGTCAAATCTGAAAGAACTATTTGCACCAGAAGTCCAAATAAATAGGGGGAAGGAAGAGTCATATTAAGGCAAGAAGGTGGTGAAGAGACTCTAAAAACTAAAGTCCAGTGAAAGAACCAAGTCAGGGGTCAAAAGGAGAATTTAGATATCTTATTTCAGAGAAGGGCAATAATGAGCTTGTAGTAACCCAGATAAATTTTTCTAGATGTATTTCCATTTGCATGATGACTAAATTATCTGACATAAGAATTTTCAGCAGGATAGATAGATACCCCTTGAATGGATTCAAACCATATAAAATTCCTGGAAAAAAATGCTGCTTCAAACATTGAAGGCTAGACCACCTTCACAACGAGTAATCTGGGGAAATATTCTCCTTCTTTTAGCTTTTTGTCCCATTAGCTTGATACAATCTACATAATAAACTATTTAGTACATGTAAAGTAGAAAGATGAAACACCCGCTACTTTTTCCAGTGTAAGTATTTGTAAAGCCAACTCATGTGGCATTAAACTATGAGAATGGCTTTCTAGCAGGTGGGTGTAGATTAACAAGGTTTCAGGAGGGAGCATGTTGATCCAAACTACAAGAGTCAAAAAGGTCATTCCACAAAGAAAACATTTGTCCTTTTTGATATTCCCCACCATTTCCCATTCTTAAGTACATGCTGAAACACTAAAAGTTCCACCTTTAAATTTCCATTAAACCTCTCTCAAGATTGATTATTCTCAGCAGAGAAGATAAACTTAGATCAGAAGTAAAAGCTTTTCTCCAGTGACCTCTTCTTGTCAAATTCAATGGCAGGCTCTAAGTTTTCCACAGATTGTGCCAAAGCAAATGATTTTAACAGAGTCCCCAAGGGTCATGGACACAAGTGCATCACAGTATGTTTCATTTCTTTTGTAGTCTTAGTTATTTTATCTTGTACATTTACTGAAAGGTCATCCATAGGTTTTTACCAGACTGTAAAAGGGATCTAAGACACATAAAAGGTTCAGAAGATAAATTCTGGAGGTAAGAGAAAACCCAGATTCTATTAATGAATACCAAAATTTGCATTTAAGATGTCCATTTGATGCTGAAACAATACAGCATGCCAAGTGAAACAAGGAGTGAAATAGCATTTGATTATATTTTTCAGGCTGTTGCTTTGGCTTCAACACATACCAGTCATAATAAGTAAGAAATGGAATGCTTCCTTCTAAAATCTGGGAATTTTAAATTCCATTTGCAACATGTAGAAAACAAAGCAAACACACAAACAAACAAGGCCAGCCAGACCCCAGGGTCACAATTAAAACTGTGTTACAAATAATCTCACTAACTATCTGAACTGTCTGGTGAAAAATCCCTTAAAGTAGTTTAATTAATAATATTCAGATACTTATGGCTATCAAGCAGTGTTAAGTAGGGAAAAGTAACTCTCCAACAAATGAATCCAAATGTGAGAGCAAATTATAAGAAAGTTTCCTTGCATAAGTTATTTGAATGGGGTTCACAATTCCGTGTCCTGTGCTTCATAGTTTATAGATCTTTTACCTTTCATTTTATTGCTACTTAAAATCTCATCATAAGAAATATTATACTACTACTTTAAGAATGATAGAATCTGGTTTTAGTTTGGTTCCTCCTAGACTGCGGTGCATGCTTTATCACCTTTAAATACATATCAAACTATTTCACTTTCTGAAGAATTTGAATTTATGTTTATCTTCCATTACAGTCAATGACTTCAATTTATAAGAAGTCTAATGGAGATTCTTTTTCATTTTTTAGAACAGAAAACAATTAGCCACAATGCATGTTTTGAATCCTTAAAAAGCTTCACCAAAGTCACCAATCTTACATAAAAGTGTTATGTATAGTCTTCTAAGAGTTAAAACAATCTAAATAAGATTCACTATCATTATCAGTGGTGGACTATATTTTTTATAAAATCTCTATAGTGCATTAGTTAACTATTTCTCTTTCTCATGGTCAGTATCTCTTCAGTATGCCATTTGTTATGGCATTTATGCAATATGGTACCTTATATGGATAATAATTAGGGAGAAATAAAACCACACACTCAAACTCTCCTTGAAGGTAATTATGTTGTCAAATTGGTAATGAGAAATTTTTCTAAGCTTTAAACACACAGGATCATAGAGATTTTTTTGCCATTTTTCTCAACAAACATTATTTCTACAAGGAAACTTTCACATCATCAACAAATCATAAAGACAAAATTGAGTATGTGTTTGGAAACAAAGAGAAAAAAGCCAGGGTAAAATTAATGCTGAACTTGGAAGAATAGACTATTCTGCCAGCTAGACTTAAAAGAAATATATGGGGAAGCAGGAGTGGCTCAGTCGATAGAGCCCCCGTTTACCATATGGGAGGCCCTGGGTTCGCTTCCCGGGGCCTCCTTGTGAGGGCAGGCCGGCCCGCACAGCCTAGTGGGCTGATGCAGCAAGCCCTCACAACAGGAAGCAGGTGTGGCTCAACCTGATAGAGCCCCGTTTACCATGTGTGAGGCCCCGGGTTCGCTTCCCGGGGTCTCCTGATGAGGGCAGGCCGGCCAGTGTGGCGCGAGGGGCTGATGCAGCGGGACCTCACAGCAAGGGGAAGATAAGCAGACACGGAGAAGACACACAGCGAATGGACACAGCAAGCACAAGCAGCAAGGGGGGGATAAATAAATAAATAAATAAATCTTTAAAAAAAAAAGAAGTATATGTCTAATATTACAGGGCACAATATGCAACTGAAGTTAGTAGTCGGCAAAGTTTCCTGTAATGTGAAGTCAGAAACCTGTGAAAATTTCATTTTTTTCCCCAGAAATTGACCTTAAAATATATGACTGCTGTGGCGCAAGTTGCTATATGATGCATTGTGGAAACACAGGTCAGGCACAACAGAACCTTTTAGCAAATAACAGCTTTATTACTTACATAATATAAAGTATCAAAAGAGTAGGGTAAGAGATCCCATCATGGCTGGTCTCCTGGGGTGGCCAATTGGTTGGGTCAGAGTTGGTGGATGGCGACTCCTTACGCCTCACTTAGAGTTGGAGAGGAGAGGCCTTACGCTGTTTGAGAGCCGAGTATTTATACAACTACAGGAGGAGGGTTCCTGCCCTGATAAGCAGTTGGGACTGCTTGCTCCTGCCTTCTGGATTTAAGGTGTAGTCAGGCTTTTTCATTAGACCTATGGTCTCCCAAAACAGAAACGTACTGAAATATCTGCACACAATGGAAAAGGAGGATGTTGTGATAGGTGAGGGCTGGGAGATGGCTGCCAGGAAAGTCCCTGACTTCCCCAGCAGCTATTTTTGTAAAACTCTTGAAACCTATATCGAAGTGATCCCCAGCATTTGGAAATGAAGAAAATTATATTACCTACTGAATATTATAATATGAAAGAAGAAGACAGTGAATCAGATTGTAAGAAATTATTTGTATGAGGTATATTTGTACTTGTAATTCTTATGATTAGTATATTTTCCATATTTCCAGTTGCCCAGGCCAAGACTCTTGGAATCATCACTTCTTCCTTATACTTTTATTTTGCCTCCAATCTCTCAGCAAATCCTGACAGCCCTCCTTCAAAGTACTCTACTGCTAGGGTTATTGCAACAGCCTCCTAACTGGTCATCCTGCCTCTGACTAGTGTCTCTCAATTCTACTGTCAACACTGCAGCCAGAGCAATCCTGTTAAAATGAAGGTCAGATCAAATTGCTCCTCTTCTCAAACTCCCCCGATGGCCCCCGATTAACTCAAAGGAAAATCTTATGCTTTTAAAATGACTTCAATGGCCCGTCATGATCCCCCCACACACACACACACATACCTTGCATATGTTCTGTTAGAATTTTCCATCCCATCTTCTACTCACTTCCTTGCTCACTCTATGCTGGCCTCACTGTCTTTTTGCTGTTCATAGAACTCAAAAGCTCTATCCTATCTCCTTAACTTTGAACTTCCTATTCCCTTTGCCTAGAACTCTTTTCTCTCTTTAAATTCCTATCTTGCTCCCTCACTTCTTTGGGTCTTGATTTGTAAGCTGTCTTCTCAGTTTGGCCTTCCCTATACACCTATGTGAAATGGTATTACTAAGCCCCACCAACCCCCTGCTCCCTAACACAGCATTCATAGTCTCGATTTGTCGCCATAGCACTTACCATCTAACAAACTATATACCTTGTTTGTTGTATTATCTATCTCAACGTGTTACAAAGTTCTAACTTTGTGGAAATCTCTTTTTTCTTTATTCTGTATCCTCAGTACCTAAAACAGTGCCTGGCACAGAGTAGACCAATAATTATTTGTTAAATGGATAATTAAATAGAGGAATAAGTGAATCTTTGGAGGGATATCTACAAATGAACAGATAAGCAAATTCACATATATATGAAAATCCAAAAGAGCTCCATACTAAGACAAGCCCAAATTTAATAAATTGATATATATGGAGAGAAGATATATCAGGAAGAAAGGAGATAAGGAGTAGTAGCATGAAAGTATGAAGAATCTCTGACACAAAGTTTGCCAGTGTTTTGCCTTTTGAGGGGAGCATTTGCCAAGGACTTGAAGTATTTCCAGCCTCACTGGTTGAGTGGTGAATGAGTTGTATCAGTCTATCTTAGCATGCTGTGATTAACATTAAATTCTTTTCCCATGGCCCTTGTTCTCTTCCCACTTTCACCAAGCAATCTTCTGACTCCCCCATACCTCAGCTCATGTGATCACAAAATGATCACATGGATTTATGATTCAGATTTATCTTCCTATGTAACAAATACAGCAAGCGAACTTGATATAAACTTGAATTAATATATGAAATTAATAATACCAGTTATTCCTTTATTCTATCTTCTTTAACAAGCATTTTGCTGTAGGATGGTCAATAATTCTGGTTTGCCAAGGACTAAGGGCATTCTCCACCTACTACTTGTCATACACATGTACTGTTAGGAATGTATATCCCTATATCCCTTCTTTGGATATCTGGGAAATATCTTTTATTTCTTGTACTTGCCAACAGGAAATTAATTTTTCTTCTTTTTCTCTAGCATATCAGTTAAGTTCATTGAATATTTGCATACAGTATCTATTTATGTAAGCCCTTTGGTGGTAGTACTACAAAGAAGATAAAATTTAGAGGCTAATGGGGGAGACAAACATAATAAAAGATATCGTAAATTTAATTTGGTATAACATGGATTTAATGAGCATATATTATTTGTCCCATACTGAAATCACCCAAATTATTGTCATAACTAAAAATCAGGATTCAGGCCATAACCAGCTTATCAGAATTTCCTCCCCTCACATAAGTAAAATATAAGTAAATCTTTCCCGAGCTTGTTTTACAGGAAGTCAAACTTTGCTGCAAGTAGGAAAACAGAGCATGCACAAGCACACAGCCTCTTGCCCCTTGAATGACCCCTGAGACACTAAGAACAAAAATCACCTTCATCAGAACCAAAATTATGGGAATGAGGAGTCATCTGAAGCAAATGAAAGAAGAGGGGTCCCTCAACAAAAAAGACAAGATCCAGCCCACTGGCATATTTCTACCATATATAAACAGTTCTATAAACAACCAATCAAATTATGCCAACTTGAATCCCCATCACTATCCAACCTCCCTTTGCTTTCATTCTATATATTTCCCTTAGTGCATGGATCAGGGAGACAGATTTGAGCTTGCCTCCTGTTTCCTTGCCATTCAACCTTGCAATAAAAATCTTTCTTTTATCAAAATCCTGTTGTCACAGTATTGGCTTCTATGTGCATTAAGCAGCAAGCCCACTGCTTGGTAACAACACAATTTTGTGTGCTGGGAACATATATGATATATTTTGTAATGTGGACAGAGTTTATCACTCTTTATATTGCTTCTTAGTTCCAATTTAAATTCTGTCTGAGTCTTTTTTCCAGAACATCTGCCCATAAAGAGTAAATTATATAGTAAAAAAAGAAAGATACTTTTCCTATTGATTATATTACTCTTACCCTTCATACCTTTTGAGAAGTAGATGAAATCATCCATTATCTGTTTTTCCAATATCCAACCAAAGGGTTTATTTTCTCTAATTTTAGATGCATCAGCAGGTCTCCAATTAAATGCATTCATTTGTTTCAGAGAAAAACTTTATTCAAGCATTAAAGTGTTAAATCACCTACAGAGAGACAATCTAGCACTATGGAAACCAAATCACATACTTCAGTCCCAGCCAAACATCAGAAGCTCCAATTCTTTACCTCTGTGTAGTTTACTTTAGTCCCTGCTGCAGGTGACTTAAGCAGCTCTATTACTACTACACATTCTGATGGCCTTTGATGAAAATCATCTTTTTTCAGCTGCATTAGTTTTCCATTATCTTTTGGTGGGGCATGAAAGCCAAGGTCTAAACAAAAAAGGAAAGACAATCACATATCCTTATGTATCTTAGCACTTTAAGACATGAAAATATCCTCCTCAGCAACAAATCTACAAGAGGCTTTAGGTAGGAACTGCAGATTTTCCTTAGATCTAGAGAGAAAGATACTTTTGCAAACTTCTGTTAGAAGTTCTCTATACCAAACATCATCAAAGTCAACCTGGTTAAAACAGTCTTCAAAGCCAATACACTAGTAGCTACACCACAATTACTGTCTCAAGTTTTCCTTCAGTTGTTTACCCAAATGCTGTGTTCCCAATCGCAACCATCATTGCTCACAAGCCTCCTTGGACAAGGTTTCATCAGCAACTTTAGGTGCTAGTCTCAGTGATAATAGTACTATGTTGCATGCTTAATTTATATCTCCACTTGAAAATGAGGCAGAGGGATAATAAGATAGGAAGCATTTTGAAAAAGATTAAGGAATATAAAAAACATTTATCCTCAGATGAGCTCTCCAAAAAATAGCCAGAGTGTATCTTTCATCACAATGTCATGATCAGAGTTTTTAACTACCTACTGAACATCTCCTTCTGGATTTACCAAAGTTCTTCAAGCTCAACATATCAAAAATGGAACTCGTTACTCCTTCCTTTTCTTACATTTCCACTTCATTCTAACAGAGCTAAAAGTCATTTATACTTGGATCATGGGAGTTATTACCAATTCTTCAATTTTCCTCACCAGTGAGCAGTATCAGTCAGTCCACAAAGATTGGGGAGACTGTTCACTGAGATTGAGTTTGTTTCATTTCATTTCATTTATAAAACAAGCAATAAACTATACAAAGAATATACACAAGTTTAAGGACACAATCGGACTCAAGTGCCTGAGAGTCTCCTTAGTTCTTCTCAGAATTTTGTGAGAAGAACAATGACCAATGCAGACAAGAGAAATGAAAAATCTACCATTGGAGGAGCCCAGATTTGAGGGTTTTCTGTCTTCCTTATTATTTGGCTAGTGGAGGGGCCATGGCACCCCTCGTGAACTTATATTATCATAGATATAGATATGTGCTGCTTCCTAGTTACGTAATTCTGTGTTATTTTTTCTACTGTATCATCAAGTCTACTGAGGTTTCAACTCAGCAGAAGGGGTCATGACCCACCACAATAATTCTGTTGATTCTATCTTGTAATGAGCCCCAAAGGAGAATAGCCCACCCATCAAATGACAGAGTGAGAAGCTTCAGGGCTCCATTCACCCATAAGAGCTTTGAACAACCAGCAAGAATTGGCAGAAACACCTTTCTCAAAGCACCAGAAAATAGTTAATGGATTACAGTAATAGGGCAAGAATCAAGAAAAAGACCCCTCTTAAAAGCTATAGGCACTCATGGCATCCTGGCTGGCCTCTAGGTCATCCACTCACCAGCTCAACACAGGTCCATCTTCCCAGGGTAGATCTGTGCTCCCATTCCAGAGGGAGCAGAGATACCCTCTTGCAAATACTAGAAGAATGTATACATGGCCGAATCTCTCTGGTGGCAACCTGAAAGACTGAACCAGTACTCTTGTCACAGACTTACCATCCCAGAACTTGCTCTGCATATAGAGGCAGCTCATAGAACTCTCCTACAGAAACCTGTGGGAAAGCACGCAGATGCCTGGGGCAAGAGATTAATGGCTGTAGGACAAAGTCCAATGCCTGGGTTCTTGAGGAAACTGCTTCCTAGGAAAGAGGGGACATTTATATCCATGTAAGTGGGGACTTCCCAGGGCCACAAGCACATATCCAAGACAAGATGAATTCACAGAAAAGATTAGAGTGTTCACCAGACTTGGGCCTCAAGTTATAAATTCTTTGTATGGATAACCACAGATCAATCTGCAAAGAGTGGAAAATGTGTATTATTATTGTTATGTTGTTGTTAGCTCCTGGAATTCAAGGGCAGCTCTGTCATCACACTAGCTGAACACAAGTTTAAGGAACAGACACCTCAGAGCCTAAATTCCAGTGATAACACATTAAAATATCAATATATCCAGGTTTCAACAAAAGATTACAAACATACAAAGACACAGGAAGGGATGACCCCAACAAAGGAGAGTAATAAAGCTTCAGCAACATGAAGGACCAGGCCAGGGGCATACCAGACAAAGACTTATTAAAAAAATCGTCCTAAACATTCTCAAGGGGCGAAAGGAAAACATGGACAAAGGAAGGAGGAAAATGATAGATGAACACAAAAAGAATATCAATAAAGAGATGGAAATTATAGAAAGGAACCAAACAGAGCTGAAGACCAAATTAAAGAGCTTTGAGGCCATCATCTCCTATCCATTTCTACTGCCCCTACTTTAGTTCAGGCTCTGATTACTACTTATTCTTCAGGCTCATCCTCCTCTAATCTATTTTCTGCAGTGTAGCCAGTTATCTTTCCAAACTGCAAACATACTCATGTCACTTGCTGTTTAAAAACACTTTATGAGTCTCTGTTGAATAAAGTCCAAACTCCTTTGTGGCATAGTAGGCCATTTGTGACATAGCCCCTACCTTAGTTCCCTGGCTATTATGATAAATATAGCACAGTGAGTTGGCTTAAACAAAAGGAATTTGTTGACTAATGGTTCTGAGACTAAAGAAGTCTAAAATTAACACTTGGGAAGGCCTGTTTTCTCCCCAAAATCTGTAGCCTTCTGCTGCTGGCTGCTGGAAATCCTTAGGATCCTTGATTTTCCCATCATACTGCAATGTTCTTTCCTTTCTCTTCCAGGTTCCTGCTGATTTCTGGCTTCTGGCTCCTCCCTGTGCCTTTCTCTGACTATGTCTGAACTTCTTCTGCTAATGAAGGACTCCAGTAATCCAGATTAAGGCCCATCCCCATTCAGTTGTGCCACAGCTTAATTAAAATAATATCTTCAAGAGACCCTATTTATCATTGGTTCACACTTCCAGGAATGCAGATTAAGATTAAGAACATAATTCAATCCACCACAGTGCCTGATTTTATTCTCTGGTGTTATTTCCCATCATTCTCCTACTCATAATCTCCTTTCCAATAATTGTCAACTACTGCAGTTCCATGGCTGGGTCATGCTGTTTCACTCCTACTTGCCTTTTCACATGTTACCCTTACTACATACCTTAGTTACTCAACAATCATGTATTTATTGCCTACTTTATGCTGTTAACCATACTAGTGCTGAGGTTACAAAGTAAAATAAGATTTGGTCTTTTTCTGCAAAGAGATTATAATTTTGGAGAAATTCAAAAACAAAAATCGAAAGGTGATCAATTTTCAATAAGGACATATAAAAATTACTGCGAGAACCCAGAGGAGTGATCTCTAAAAATGGTGAGGGGTGGGAGTGGGCACTGAAAACTTCCTGATATCTTTGTTAAGGTTTACGTATTAATTAGAAGCTATTTATTAAGTGGAGCTCAAATGTTATATGCTCCAAACTGAGGCAAAATCTTTAAGAAGGTTCAAATATATGTGCTGGTTTTTTTCTCATTTAGACTGCCACTCCCACTTTTCAGTCGATGCGAGCCCCATTTTCTGTGATAGTAGGATTAGTGAGTTGTCTGAGCCTCTTAAAGAGGGTTTTTCTGTAGGATTTGGCTAAGTATCTGAACAAAATTGACAACACTTCTGAGGAATGACTAATGGGTATCAAAGAAGGCCTTTCATTATGGCAAAATAAAGTTATTAATGCTTCTCAGCACTCATGACTGAAATCTGCAGGTACTGGTTTGGCTACCATATGGAGAAAGACAATGGTGCACTTTGGGAAGAAAGCTACAGGTCTCCCTGTGTTGAATATATTCTCCTTCACCTGTTGCCTCCAAGTCTTGGTCCCTCAACTCGAGCATGCTCTGACCTTCTCTAGCAATGTGCCTTATCAACTAGCTCTCCCAACTCCCGACCTGAGCAATACCAAACTACCCGGGTGTGGTAGTTTTATTTTAAAAGTAGGTAAATAATGATGAATGAATGGACTGATGGATGGGAGGATGTAAAGATGGCTGGATGGATGCATGCATGCACAAGTTATTTTTTATGGAATAATCTCTATTTTACTTCGTTCTGCTGTAATAGTCCTAATCATCACTGGGGTGGTGGATAACTGACTCAAAACAGAGAGGAAATCAGTGGAGGAAATATGTATAATCCTTTATTAAAATTTCCATGCTTTATATTCCTTTTTTGCCTAGTGAATATCTGTTGTTCTTTCATGATTCGGTTTAATAATCTCTCTATGTAAAGCCTCACAATCCCCAATTGATTTGATCATCTCCCCCTCTATGTTAAACTTATATTTTTACATGTACTCACAGTTGCAGTTTATACTCTGCTATTTTTAACATGTCCTACTAGCATCTGAGCACCTTGAAGACTGTATAGTGGCTTATATAACTAGAGTTTTCCCAGGATTTAGTCATAATAGCATAGAGCCATCTCATTAGTCTGATTTTGCTGAGGGAAGCGTTGTTCCACATTAGAACATTTCCTTGTACCTGAAACATTCAGAAGCATGCTTTTATCTCCAAATTATTACTACCCTGTCTTCTTAATCACAGCATACTAACCTTAATTTAGTGCCTTGTTGACTTATGGCCACAATTTAGAACTGTTGCTACAGAGGTGTTTCTGAGATCTAATGAAGTGTAGGGTCTGCTTTCTAGATTTTTTACAATCATTTTAACACTTAATTCTCTTCTGTCTTTGTTATAAGTTATGGTTTTCTCTTCTTGTTTTCAGTATGCCTGTTCTTAGCACATCTTCCAGTCCTAAGTTTCTTCAAATGTGCTCCTTCAATTTTAGCTTACGGATCCAGAAAACAGAATTCATTAGGAATGCTCCTAAATAAATAGACTTTGGAACAGGAGCTAAGGGGACTTCCTGACAAGTAAATTACATGACATTAATACTTGCATTTTTGCTGTTTAAACACTTCAAAAACAAAAATTATTCCTCCACCTCAAGTTCTCAAGTTTATTCCAGATGAGTGAAGTCCTTAAGATGCGTGAAGCCTACAAATGGATATTGTGGACCTGAATGCTATAGGAAGAAAAATAAAAAAGAAAAATAAACACTAAAAATCACTCAAAGTATTCCCACTGATGAAACTACTTAGAAAACTTTTAATTCTTGGAACATGCAACAACAGATATAATCCTTTGAAGCCAGGTATCTTTTGACCCAAAATGACTACATTAATTTGGATTTGAGTTCAGATTAATTTGTGTGTGTGTATGTGTGTGTGTTTGCCTACTGCAGAGTCCTCAAGTGGCAAGTAACCATGTGTAATCAAGCAAAACTTCTGGTGCTTTGTTGAGAAGGAAATTAGTGAGATGGAACAGATGTGGAAAATGCTGAGGGCAAGCAGTGGGCATGTAAACCTAGAAATTCAGTAGCATCCTTGCCAGAGATAGCAGTATACTTTTTCTTCAATTCATTACACATTATTAGAAATTATCTTTTTACATCAGAGAAGACATTTGTTTCATGATCTGTTGAACAACTTGTATAAGACATTTAAGCTTATTAAATTTTCTTAATTCATATGAAATTAATTCAAATTTTCAACAGCAAAATGCTCAGATGTTTTTCCATAGTTTTTTTTTTCCAATACAAAACAAAATGCCTGTTTAGTGTCTAACAAATATATTCTAATTTTCACCACCACATAGTAGACATAAAAATCATAACACAGCATGATAAACTTTTTTGTTGTTTGCAAAATACATGAAAACATCAACTAATATATTTGTGTGCCTGATTTTGGATATACCGAATTTTCTTAATAGGAACTAATATATGATGATGTTTTCTCTAGAAATAAAAATTAAATTTCATGTTGTAAAATATAGACATTGCTGTTTCTCATTACTACAATTGAGACTATATCTACATATGGTAGTTTAACTGTAAATTATTTGTAATTTAAGCAAATATCAGATTTTTCAGAATTAATTTTTATCACTATAATTTTATAATTGCCATTTGTAATAAGCTAGAATTTCTATGAAAATTAAATGTACACATTGTCAACAATTATATCAGCAAAGCAGCTAGCTTCTACATTTTACTATAATACCTAAAGAAATTTAAAAATAATCAGCAAACATTTTAACAATAACAATGAATGAAGTTACATTGTATCTACTAGTCATTAAGAGGGAAAGCAGTATCTTGTGTTCTGATTTTTATTTGCATATAATTTCAGTAAATGTTAGTGAAAACTTTATGATGTTATTTATTTCCATTATGATTCCTAATTTTACTCTTTCATTATTCATTCATAAGATAATTACATCATATTATAGAATTTGCAATCCATTTGCCTTGCTCCTATATTGCTCAGGAATTGTATTTGCTCTAGAGCCTTGTTTTTCAGTGTGTTCATGAATCAGTGGCCTCAGCATTACCTGGAAGCTTGTAAGAAATGCAAAATCTCAGGCTCATTGGATCAAATTTTGCTCTTAAACAAGATAGCTAGGCAATTTGTGTATGCACACTAAAGAAACACCGTCCTAAAGCTCATAGCTCCATATTTTTGGACTTTGTAATATAAATATTCAGTACGGAACCTGGCAATTTTTACAACTGAACTTTAAAGTGAAGGCAAAGAATTATATTCAAATTATAGTGTTAACCTACATAGCTATGTTGATGTGTGCAAGCTTAAATCTCTTAAAATAACTTTAACAGGAAGTAATACATAAGTGAAAAAAATAATTTTAAGGCCACTGGGTCATCAAAATTCTTATTACAAGTGTCATTTATAGTCTTTGCAGAATATTCACTCAGTCAACAATGCCAGGCACCGTGACCGTGGTAAAGGATGTGAAAAACAAAAATAACTAGGATACAGTCACTGCCCTCAGGAAGATTAAGGTCTCATGGAGAATATGGACCAATAAACAAGTGTTTATAACACATAAAATGTATAATCATCATCAGTCAGTACATACATAGTGAGACACAGTATTCTGAAATATTCTTTTTCTCCAATATTTCCATCCAAACTGTGTCAGGGAGAGCCCAAAATATTATGTCAAGATTGCAAAGAGAAAGAAACTATAGAAAGAAGGGTGTTGTCTTAGTTTACTAAAGGCAAACATCAGCTGCTGGCAGATTCTGGACTCCTCCCATGGGTTAAGGTAAAATGACACAGGTCGCTGCCTTCTCCTTCAGGCTCACTTTCTCACTGAGCTCAGCTGTGGGCCATCAGGCATATGGGGTATTTCTCCCCGGGCCTCATCTCTTCACCTTTCGACTGCTCTGCTGATTCCAGCCTCTGGCCTCTCAGCCTCTTAGGTACCATCTTTCTGTGACTGTGGGCGATCACAAGGCAGGGTAAAAATGGCAGCTCTTTTTCTCTTTGTCTCTTCCATTTATATAGGACTCCAGCAAGAGGGCTAAGACCCACACTTTGTCATGCCTCACTGAAGTACTCCAATCAATGGCCCCCAACTAAATCCAGTCTTCACGGGGTCCACAAAAGACTCAAACCAGGACAGGTGTTATTTGTGTTTTATCTTCCAACTAGACTCTAGAGAATTAAATAAAAAAGACCGTGAGGGAACCAAATCACAGAGATTTTACAACCACAATAAACTGAAAAGAAAATAGAGGGAGGTAAAGAATGCCTTCATCCCTCATTCACCCTCCAGATGGAAAACAGTAAGGATATGGTATGGCATGTGTTTCACTTTGCTACAGGGCTGCTAAAGCAAATACAAGACATGCTTGGTTTTTATAATGAGAATTCATTTCGGGTAAAATCTTACAGTTCTGAAGCAGTGAAAATGTCCAAATCAAGGTATTATCAGAGATGCTGTCTTACCAAAGGTCAGCTGCTGGATTCTGGACACCTGCCACATGACAAGGCAAAATGGCAGATCTGCAATATGCCAAGCCTTCAATATTAATGCTTGTACTTATGAACCTTATTCTTGTAAAATTAAAACTTAACTTAATAATAACTATTGCCTAATAGTTACCTCCTAAAAACCTCCTTGTTACTCAAATTTTGCCTCTCTCTAAGCCAAACTAAGCAAATAAACTCATTACCTTCCCCCTGGCATGGGACATGACTGCTGAGGGGGGAGACTCCCTGGCACTGAGGGAGTAATACCAAGCATCAGCGAGTGTTGCATTTGGAAAAAGACCTTGAACAAAAGGGGGAAATACTAAATACAAAAGAGTTTGTATGGCTAAGAGATTTCAAAGTAAGTTAAGAGGTCATTCCAGAGGTTAAGCTTATGCATGTCTCAGGCAGATCTCACTAAGTTCCACAGTAAACAAAGCCTCAACCAGGGATGCTCCCAAGGGCTCTAGAGACATCTGGATACTATAGGCAAAGCATACAGCCCATGAAATCAGCACTCTGTCAATGGGCCTTACCTTGGAATATATGATAACCTATTTCCCCAATGTAACACAGTTAGGCTCATTTATAATTTACCTATATATGATTCTCCTACCTCTTTTATTTGAACCTATAATTAGCACTAAACCATTTAAATATATGTTCCAGAGACTTAAATCTTTTTTCTCTTCATATGCCAGTTGAGCCCTGAATATCTGCAGAGTTGTGGCCAACACCTACTCTCCAGTTCATTGGACTCACCCAGGACAACTAACAAAATGATGATGATGGACAATGCCCATCCCAAAAAACAAAGAGTATCTACAACTGCAAGCAAAACAGTTCCTTCTATCTGTCCCATAAGATCTAAGCCACCTCTCAATCTGAAGCAGCATGGGCATCACCATCCCAAAATCCTCAAGATTCAGAAATGAGCAAAGAAAAGGGGGGAATGCAACCATGGACTTAAGTAGACTTATTATTTTTGCAGTAATGGGAGAACATGTAACACTGATATAAAGATAATGGTTACCAGAGGTTCTGAGGGAAGGGGTAAGGAAGAATAGGTGGAACAAGCATTTTTGGGGCACTGGAATTGTTCTGCATGATATTGCAATGATGGGTAGAGACCATTGTACATTTTGTCAAAACTTATAAAACCGTACAGTGCAAATTGTAAACATAATGTAATCTATAAGCATTGGTAGTAACATTGCTTCAATATTTGTTCATCAATTGCAACAAATGAACCATACTCCTGTAAGATATTATTAATAGGGGAAAATGTGGGGGATCCTATGCTTTTGATGAAACTTTTCTGTAATCTAAAACTTCTTTAAAAATAAAGTTTATTATCTGGGGGGGAAATGGCAGGTCTGCCAGTCTCTCTCTGCCTTCTCCTCCAGGCTCACCTTCTTTTCAGCTTCAAGCTGCTCCATGGGCCTAGCCTCTTGGGGATATCATTGCTTCTCCACTGATTCTGGCGTCTCCCTCAGCATCTCAGAATTTATGTCTTTCTGCAGCTGTAGGCGATCCTGGATTCCTCTCTCAGATGGCAGGGTAAAAGAGCAGCTGTCTTTTTCCATGTGTTTCTTCTTTCAATCTCTGCTTATATGTGAGTCCAACAAGAGGGCCAAGACCCAACCTGGGTCATGCCTCAATGATGTAGTCCAGTCAAAGGCCCTAAAGCAATCTAATGGAAAGTTAACTAATCAAAAATTCCCTTAACTGAGTCTAATGCAATCAAAGGATCCTACACACAGAGGAATGGATTAGTTCCAAGAACATGATCTTTTCTAAGAGTCACAAAAGCTTCAATCGGTCACAGTATGTAATCTCAGAGAGACAGAGATAAAAGATCCAGATAGAGGATGTAGCAGTTTGGCAGTTTGATATAGTTATGAATTCCAAAAATAGATATTGGATTAAGCTTGTAAACTGGTCTGTTCATCTAGGCATGATTAAGTTATGATTAGGGATTTGATCAGGCCACATCAGTAGGGCGTTGAGCCCTGCCCCTTGGTGGGTGGGGTCTCAAAGATAAAAGTCATGGCAAAGGACAGAGTTGGAGAGTTTTCAAGTTGGAGTTTTGATGTTCAAGTTAAGATGAGAAAGAGACAAGCCATTCACCTGACAGTTCACAACTGGCCTTGTGAAGGACGCAAAGCCTAGAGAGCCTCGCAGTCTACAGCTGACCTTGTGGAGGAAACAGAGGCGCTGAGCCTGGAGAGAAATGGAGCCCCAGGAAGAGAGGAACCCAAGAAGCCCGAACCCTGGCAAATGTCGGCAGCTGTATTGCTCCAACACGTGGCAACAGACTTTGGTGAAAGGAGAAACTTATGCTTTATGGCCTGGTAACTGTAAGCTTCTACCCCAAATAAATACTCTTTATAAAAACCAACTGATTATTGGTATTTTGCATCAGTACCTCTTTGGCTGACTAATACAGGGGACAAAGAAAGGAGGGTCTTAAGCCTAAGAATCAAGAGATGACAGAATGACATTTATATTCAATACCTTCCAGCTGAGGGAAAACCTAGACAAAGCCTGCAGAACAGCTGAGGAGCTAATATTTCAGTAGAGGTTAGGGGGTGCCCCTCCATCAACAGCTACCAGTAAGGGACCCTAAGTTTGGCTGGGCAGCACACTGCCATTTCTTTTTTAATGGTTCAGTGCTGATATATCACTTGACCCCCAAGGTGGACCACCAAATTGGGCATGTAAAAGCCCCAGAACCTGGTTGTTGGATGGCTAGA
Organism: Cabassous unicinctus; assembly: GCA_029593785.1. Lineage (NCBI taxonomy): Eukaryota > Metazoa > Chordata > Mammalia > Cingulata > Chlamyphoridae > Cabassous > Cabassous unicinctus. The sequence continues at coordinate 19,402 of JAQZBX010000963.1, read as the reverse complement.
ATAGTGATGGAAACTGCCTGATTGTGTGTGTTCACTGCCTGCCAGGGAGTGCATACAGTACTGCATTTTGTACTCACAGCAACCCTGTAAAATAGGTGTTATTATTATCCTCATTTAGAAATAAAGAAACTAATGCTCAGAAAAATAAAGTCACTGAATTGATCAAAAACACACAGCATTCAGTGCAGTAAACAGCAAGACCAAGATCTGTATGATTCCTAAAGTATACATTTAGCCTCTGTGGTATAAAAAGGATAAGATAAAGAGACACATTTTTATTGGGAAGTTATTATGTAGAAGTTTTATCCAATTCCAATGTGGGAAGCAAGAAGCAGCATCCTGGAAGAGGCAAAGTCTACATTAAGTTTTTAGGATAAGGAGAGGCTATTCAGGCACAGACATGGCATTCAGGCAAATGGAAAAACATGGAGACAATCACCAAAGTAAAAAACAACTTGGAACATGGGGCTGGGCCTGAGAGTAGACAAGTCTTCAGCTCTCTGGAGCTTAGAGTAAGAGGCAGTGGGTTTAGGGCAAAAAGGCTAGAGGCATGAGGAGTGGGGGGCTATTTTATAGCCAGTTAAATAATTGAACTTTACATATTACAGAATAGATATGAATTGAAGGCCTTTACCAAGGAAAACTAAACAGATAAAATATTAACTAGCTTCAAATAAAATAATATCTTCTATATGCCCTAGGAACCATAATAATTACAATATAATATTGGAAATTAAATATTAAAGTATGTTTCTAAACAGCACATCTGGTGTAACCATTACTTACCACCAAGTATTTTAATTATTTGCTACTCTAAGCACTTTATTTATTTATTTTTATTTATTTATTAATTATATATTTTTATTTTTTAAAAGATACTTAGATTACACAAATGTTACATAAAAAATATAGGGATACCCATATGTCCCGCTCCCCACACCTCCCACACCCTCTCACATAAACAACATCCTTCATTAGTGTGACACATTCATTGCAATTGATAAACACATCCTGGGGCATTGCCATTGAGCATGGACCATAGTTTACATTGTAGTTTACACTCTCTCCCACACAATTCTATAGGTTATGGGAAGATATATAATGGCCTATATCTGTCATTGCAATGCCATTCAGGACGATTCCCAATTCCCAAAAAAGCCCCTGCATTATACCTGTCTTTCCCTCCCCCTGCCTTCAGAGCCTCCAGTGGCCACTGCCTCCACATCAATGCTGTAATTTCTTCCATTGCTAGAATCACAAGTCTATTGTAGAATACCAGTAAGTCCACTCTAGTCCATAGTTCATTCCCCAATCCTGAGAATTCTGGGATGGTGATGTCCACTCCACCCCTAACTGAGAGGGTCTTCAATCCCATACAGCCGATAGATGGGACGCTCTTGCGTGCAGTTGTAGGCTCTTTCATTTCCTTGTTATGGTGGTTGCCAATCCTCACCTCCTTGTTAGTTGTCCTGCGTGAGTCCAATGAACTAGAGAGTAGGTGTTGCAATTCTGCTGAGGCTCAGGGCCCAGCTGGCACATGGACAGCACAAAGATTCAAGTCTCTTGGATGTATACCTACCAACTCCAGCACCAAATATAGGTTCAAATAGAAAGGACAGATGAGCCATGTTTAGGGAAGCCATAACTGAGCCCAACTCTGTCACTCCCAGGAGCACAAACTCCAAAGTAGGGCCCACTAGCAAGACACCAAACTCTGGAGCTATCTGCCCTGACCATAGGGCCTGGGTGTCTCCAGACACTTTGGCAGTCTGTCATATCCTGCTGAGTCTGTATAAGCATTACCTCTGGGATGACCTCCAACTCACTTTGAAGTCTCTTAGCCATATAAACTCGTTTGTCTTTACCTTTTCCTCCTTTTATTCGAGGTCTTCTTCCTGTTGCATTGCTAGTTAGTACTTGGTAGTATCCCACTGTGCCAGTGAGGCTCAACCCCAAGTTCATGCATCACGTTGGGGGGAAGGTAATGCATTTATATACTGAGTTTGGCTTAGAGAGAGGCCACATTTGAGCAACAAGGAGGTTCTGAGGAGGAAACTCTTAGGCACACCATAACACTAGGCTAAGTTTTAATTTCAAGAGCAAAGACTCACAAACATCACCGACAATATCAAGGGCCCATCAATGGACCATCCTCTTTCGCCAGTCATTGCCCCTGTACTTGGGAGACAGTTGCTGCTACATTAAAGAATGTGACAGAGCTCTCCAGGATAGGAATTCAATATTTTCTCGGTTATTGTGTGAATCTCCACTCACTGTGACAATGCCCCATGAACATTTGAACACATTTATATACCTTATATGTATGTCCAAGTGAACTTCGTCCCATGTATCCCCAATCACTGAGACCCCACACCAATGATCCCTCCCTGCCCCAGTTGTAACCCTTCTGTGATCCAAAGCTTCTTCAAAAATGAAGCCAATAAAATAGCCAAATACAATTAATATGAAAATGAAATAATAATGGTAGGTTGAAATATAAGAAATAAAATACATAAAAATTTGAAGAAAACTAAAACTAAAATAAAATTTTAAAATTGGGATATTAAGAAATAATATTAAAAATTTTTTTTGACATTTTGCCTTTCATCACTGTAGTATCTGTTGTCCTCTGTGTACAGTGACAATTTCTTCCATTTATTCCCCAGTGTCTTCCTTTTTTTCATTTTGCTTTCAAAGAAGTTTTAGGTCACAGGAAAGTCACATACAGAATACAGGGGACTCCCATATACCCAACATCCTCCCCCTTTTTCCACTTCCCTTACTAATACATTTTTATATGTGGATGGTACATTTGTTACAAGTGATATACAAATAGTGAAACATAGCTACTAAACATGGTCAATGGTTTACATTATGGTTTACATTTTAGACTGAACACTTTTATAAATTTTGATGATATTTAACATGGCCTGTGTCCATCATTGCAAGATCGTGTAGAACACTTCCATTGCCTACTAAATAAGCCCCCTGTTCCATCTATTCAGTTCCTCCCTCCCCCTCCCCTTGAGGCTCCCGGTGACCATCCGGCTTCACTCCTTGGATGATAAGATTCATAGTTACTTGCAACAACACTGAGGTCTTGATACACTGGTTTGTCCTCCCCTATTAGGAACCGCCCATACTCTGGTGAGACTCCCACCCCTGTGTTTGAGAACATATTGGTCCTTCCCAGGATGGGAGTCCAGCTTCTTCCCATTCATTATGTGGGTCTCCACCCACTGATACAAAACATTACGACAAAATGATCACTCACACACTCCCTGGAAGCCTGCCCCAGGTGAGCCCTGTCCCGAATGTCCCCCCATCCAACACCCTAAACCAGTAGGGTCATATTGCCACAAAAGCTCTCTCAATTTTGTACTTTCAAGCACATACCCACCCTAGGAACCCAGTAATTACAATATAATATTGGAGATTAAATATAAAAATGTGTTTCTAAACAGCACATCTGGTGTAACCATTACTTACCACCAAGTATTTTAATTATTTGCTACTCTAAGCACTTTAAATATATTAACTCATTTAATTCTCACAACAACCCTATAAAGTAAATTTTCTATTATCTCATTGTATTATAAGAAAACTGAAGAACAGAGATGTTAGATAATTAGCCCAAAGTTGCACAGCTAGTAAGTAGCAGAATTACCCTCTTAATCCTTTTTCTTCTTGAGAAAAATTACTTCACCTTGCTTTCCAAATCTTCAGTTGATTTTTTTTCTATCATATTGTATAAATTTCCAAGAGTTCTCTCTAATTTGCTGATTCTATTTTTTCTGTAGTGACCTGTTCTTTTTCATAGGTTCAATATGTTTGTTAGTTTTAGAAATTCATCATAGACTTTATGTCTATATTAGGTTTTTGGAGTTTTTTTGTAATAATATACTTTATTTTTAGGGAAGATTTAGATTTACAGAAAATTTACACATTGAAAGTATAGGGAATTCCCATATAAGTCCCCCCCACACACACACAGTTTCCCCTGTTAGTAATATCTTATGTTAGTGTGATACATTTGTTACAATTGATGAACCAATATTGAAGCACTGCTACTATCTAAAGTCTATAGTTCATATTATGGTTTACACTTTGAACTGTACAGTTTTATAGGCTTTGACAAATGTATAACGTCATGTGTCTGTCACTGCAGTATTATACAGAAAAATTTCACTGCCCTAAATATGCCCTGTGTTCCATCTATTCATCCCTCCCCCTCCCTTCTGAGCTCCTGGCAACCACTAACTTTATATCAACATTAAAAGTTCCTCCGTTAAAACAAGATAATAACTGCAATAACAATAAATCTACTTCGGTCCATGGTTACACTCCCCTCTTATGTTTGTTGATTCCTCAATTTTGAGGATTTGCTAAGATGTTTGCTCTGACTGCTTCAGGCTGAGAGGAGACTTAGATATTATGGGGCAGAGGGAAGGAACTGTTCTGTATGCAGTTGTAGATAATCCTTGTTTTTTGTAAGGGGGCTTGTTCCTCATCATCGTTTTGTTAGTTTCCAGGGCAAGCCTGAAAAGCTAGAGAGTAAGAGTTGGCCACAATTCTGTTGGAATTCAGGACTCAACTGGCACATGAACAATCTGAAGATTTAAGTCTCTGAGAGATATAATTAAAAGGTATATTGGAAATTATAGGTTCAAATAAAAGGTGTAGAAGCATCATGAGGAGGGGACTTATAAATGAGCATAACTATGTTATCTTGGGGAAATAGATTATCATATATTCCCAAATAGGGCCTGCCAAGGGGGTGTTGATTTCATGAGGCTGTGGATTGTTTACCTCCTTCCTGCATTACTTCTTTGAATTTCATGTTCTCATTTTTTCTCTGTTTTGGTCTCTTTATTTCACATTAAAGTTCTTCAAATGCCTAGTGATATTGAATAAAGCACTAAAAATAAATTTGGTAGCTCTGTACATAAGGACAAGTTATATTGATTTGTGGGCCTTACTCTAGGGCAGTGGTTCCCAAGGTTGGCTGCTGGGTGCCTTAAAAAGCACTGATGCCTCGACCAACCCCAGGAAATCTGATGCAATTGGTTTGAGGTGAGACATGGTCATCAGGACACATAAAAGCTCCTACAAGCAGTTCTTTATGTAAGAAAGGTTGAAAACTACTTCTCTAAAATGATCTTGATAATCCATTGGGTGTTATCTTGGTCTGATCATTTTACTCAAGGGAGTAATCCCCCTTGGGTTAGGAATAAGGTGAGGGAGAAGATAAGGACACCAATAAGCTAAACTGTCCACATCCTAGGAGTGAAAGGGGGAAAGGGAGTGAGAAGAGGTCTTATCAGTATTAAATATCAAATCTCATTAAATCTCCTGCTTTTAATAGCAAGCCCCACCCCCACCCTCAAGTGTGTCTAGTACCCCAAATCCATAAACATTGCAAATATGCCTCTCCAGAAAGTAAAATTCCCATCTTCTGCCAGTGTGCGGAAGACAGAATCACAAGATCGAAGGGGGAAGGGATCTGGAGAGTTAAAAATTTATGATGTATCCTAGTTTCTGTCCTTCCTTACATCCTTGTTTTATCTAGCACCTGGACATTCAAACTTTAGTGTCTTTCAAGAATTTTGTAGTTCAGTAGAGGAAAATTGATTGTTTCTATTTCCCTCCACCCTAAACCCTAAAATTATATTTGTCTGTTGAATCAGCTGCCACACATCATCTGCTTTCCAGTTTTTAGAATGTTGACTTAACTTGTCAGCTCACCCCTCCTTGCCATTATTCTGTTTTACAGCATTTGAACCATATTTGCTTCTTTGTTATAATTTTTGAATGGTTTTAAGAGGAAATCTAGTTAAATGCTTAAATAACTATCCCACCCATTGGTTCTAAATTCAATTAGGGGGAAGCGGCTGTGGCTCGATCGATAGGGCTCCCGTTTACCAAATGGGAGGCCCCGGGTTCGGTTCCTGGGGCCTCCTGGTGAAGGCAAGCCAGCCCTCGCGGCGCGGTGAGCTGACGCAGCAGGACGACCCAATAAAGGGAGACAAGCAGACACAGAAAAACACACAGCAAATGGACACAGCGAGCACAAGCAGCAGGGGGGGATAAATAAATAAATAAAATATTTAAAACAAATAAATAAATAAATAAATTCAATTAGGGATGTTTGATGAAGAATTCGAACCTAGATAAGCCAGAAGATAACATTAAAATAGGGAGGAAGAGAGAAAGTCATCTTGAAATACCTTGTTGATAGTTCACCTGGCTTTAGGCTACAGGAAAAGACTATAAAGAGCTGTGGTTCCAGTAAGAGTCAACACAAGGAAGAGTGGAGAGTGTCACACTCTAGAATGCCCTGGGCAGGTAATTCTCAGTTTGACAATTGGTATATTATTTTATGGATTACTTATTGAAGATAGTCCTTTTAGTGCTTGCCCTTGCCTCTTAAAAGAGGCTTTTTTTTTTTAAGTGCTGAGCATAGAATATGATTCTAAGGAAGTGGCTGTGGTGGATTGAATTATGTATGGCAATTTAAACATTTCCTTCATTTTAATCTGTATTCCTGTGGATGTGAACTCATTGTAAACAGCACCTTTGAGAGACATTATTTTTAGTTAAGATGTGGCAGACTGAACCAGAGTGGGCCTGAGATGGATTACTGAAGGCTTATAAGGAGCAGGCCACAGGGAGAAATAGGAAGTCAGTGGGAATGGGAAGAGAAAGAGAGGACATCACCATGTGATGGGAAACCAAAGGAACCCCAATGATTGCCTGCAGCTAGTACCAGAATGCTACAGTCTTTGGGGAGAAAGTAAGCCTTGCTGATACCTAGATTTTGGACAACTGCTAGCCTAAAAATCATGAGCCAATAAATTTCTGGGTTTTTAAGCCAAGCCATTGTGTGATATTTATGATTATTAGCTCAGGCAAACTAAGACAATGTCAACTAATAGGAGAAAGGAAGAAAGGAAATGGTGAAGGAAAGAGTGATAAGAGAAAGACTATATTCTCAATTTATGTGCATTCTAGAGACTTCCGAACAATGGTACTACAGATTTGAGTTAATCCACAATTATTGAGGACTTGATCTGAACTAATCACTATGACTTGCACTTTACATAATTTCTCTTTTAAATTGCTTAATAATCCTAATAGATAGGAGATATCATCCCAAAGTTGAAGTTGAAAAAACTGAGGTCCTGAAAGGATAACATGCCCAAGCTCACACAGTTAAACTGGGTGTGGAATACATCTCTGCCTCATCCCCAATCCCATGCTTCTAGCATAGTGCTACCTCATCTCTTGAGTCTGGTTGAAAGTCTCAACCCAATATAATTGTCTTTCCTCCATATACAGACATACAGCACATGAAGAATAACCCTACAGCCATGGATTTCAGCTTGTAGAAATTAGCATTAGCATTGTTTGCAGGTCCATTTATTCATCAGCTCATTTTAATAACCCTACCACACTAAGCAGATAGAAAGAAACTGCTCCTAATTCAAATTCTCTCAACTACAAGTTAAACCCATTTCTTTTATCTTCAGAAGAGAAGGGACATATCTGATAAACTTCTTTGTTTTAATAAGACTACCACTCTTTTGAAAAGTTGTAATTTATAGTCTCTTTTACACAGTAGCAAAAAAAAACTCACTCTACTCAGCATTGACCAGCCTCTTATTATTTATGTATTCATTTTTATTGGATTTATACAGTATCTTTCCCCTGAAGAGCTCAAGGTTCTATGCTAGAATTTTTAAACAGCGAACATTATTTCAACATAATGAGCCTGACTCTGTCTCTTACAGAAGAAGGAGAATGGAATATCATAAACTGAGCCAGAAGGGGATCACTAATCCTAAGCAAGCCAAGCCCAATCTATGAATACAAAGTACTCAAAGAAGAGCATCACTTTTTCTTTCCCATGAAGCTAATCTCTTTCACTGCATTTGGTAGAATGTGCAGGTGGGGAGGTCCATTGAGTGAGAAAAACAGGAGTTGATAGAAGAGTGAAGATGGTCAAAGCAGTGTTGTGGAAGGGAACATTTCCTCCAGTAAAGGCAATTATTTGGAAAGAATATGACAATGAAAGATGGGTGAAGTTAGTGAATTTCCATGGAAAACTAGCGAGCAGAGGATTATAGTAGATACTAACCTTGCAGTTAACCCTGCCGTGTTCCATGATTGAATTATGTCATAAACAGCCAATGGCAGAAACTACTTTACAGTGGTTCTCTGGAGCATATTTCTTCACATATGCCTTGTGTCAAACACACTGAGGTTGTAAAGAAATTAACTATACCACACGGTTAAGGCTACAGTATTCTAATTTATGAAACACTTCCACCCGTAATGAATTTCATTAACAGTGTGTTAATGGTCTAACTAGGAGTTAGGGAAACCCAGACACAACAACATGGGAGTTTTCTCCACCTTTGTCATCAATGCTTCAGAGCATTGGAGGCCATCACATGCATGGGTTTCAGAGCACTCAAGATGGTGAGCCCTTTGTTCCTGCTCTTTGTTGCACCAGGTATAGCTACTCTACTCTTGAAGCAGTCAGATTAAAGGGCAGAAAAGCTTGTCGACTGCCATGTTAATCAATCCATGAACTGATACTATTTATTTTTAAAAAACATTGAGCTAATATAATTCCCTAACAAGAAAATCTTGATTATTGAACAAGGAGATTACTATCAGGGTTGAAAGGAATATGTTGTAAAGTCACTTGGAGCAGGATTATAGAGTGAGACTCCCAAAGAAACACTTGAGTAATAAAAGACACTCATTAAAAGTCTACTTAGGAAGGGTGAGTCTTTTCTTAGGAGGATAAGGCTTTTGTATCTCTAAGTATTGTTTCTTAGAACGACAGAAAATGCACTCAACCTCTCACCCAAATAAATGTTAACCTAATAGTTGTAGAATCTCAATATGACAAATACTAAATTATTAGCCTTTCTCATAACATCAGATTATTTCTATGACTGGGCAACAAAATGTCTCAGTCTGGCCTTATTCCTGAATAAGGAATCACCTAATTGACCATATATGGATTAAGAAATGAACCTCTAGGGTCCTAAAGATCTGATTTTGATTCCTAGCCTTGCTACTTATTAATTGGATGGTTTTAGAAAGTTACCCAAATTCTTTAAGCCCCAGTCTTAGCATCAGGAATAGTAAACATATCTGGTTTGTAAACTTTTGGTGAGGATTAAATGAGCTAATGCAAATACAGTGGTAATATAGTACATGATTACCTAATAAGTACTCAATGAACATTAGCTATTATCAGCACCATTATCATTATATAGTTACAGATTCAGACTTCCAGCCAATAAAGAGAAGATATAACTACCCTTGACTTCTTGTTTAACATTGCATGTCCTGTTTATTTTTCTTCTTGGCACTTTTAAAATTTATATTTTCATAATAATTACCGTTTATTTCTATTCATTTATTATTTGACTACCCCACGTGGGCAGGTATGTCCAGTAAGAAACATTGCGGATCCCAATAAAAATCTGATGAATGGCTGAAACAAGTCTTGGCACATGGTGCATGCTACACAATTGTTAAGGTGATAGATAAGAATGTCAAAAAATATGTGGGTCCAAATAGTAGTTGGAAACAACTGTGTGTCAGTGCCCATTCTTCTGTATGGGGCATTTCCCATACAGCAGGGAACAGCTGAGTGGCAGCTGCTTTATTACTGATTGAAAACTGGCTAATGAATTATGACTGCTTAGCATAACAGGGAGGTGAGTAAATTTGAAGAGAGCCAGGTTGATCAGCAGAGTGATTTAAATGCTAGAAAACAGGATTTAGGATGAGAAGCTAAGGGAATTGGGGTTATTTAGCTTGGAGAACAGTATGGAGAGATGTTATGCAGTAGGCGAAGAACAGCTGTTCTCCATATTTAAAGACTAATACATGTAATGAAATGCAGGAGGTGATGGTTAAAGTAAATTCACCAAGGGGCTGAGGAGTTTTTAAACATATATTTATGTTAAGACTTTGGGGAAAAATGAACTCTCACATTTATATTATACTACAAAATCATAGTTGAAAATATCACAATAGAAATAGCTTTGAATAAGTGTTTAGGAATAAATATGTGTGTTTAAACTAAATCTAATATTAGTCAAAACACAAAGTATACAAACAAATCTGAGTACCTTACTGTATATGTAGCCCTGACTTAGCAAACTTATTGTACACTCATTATTTCTAAGGTAATTGTTTAAATTTTGTACAATTTTAAGTCTGATATGATTTGTTGTAGGGTTTTTCCTGGAAATAAACCAATCTAGAACTTCATGGGTAAAAATAAATGTGCAAAATAGTTAATACCATAAAGTTTGACATAATCTTGATTAGGTAATGAAAGTTCTAGGATTTGATGACTTGTGGTAATTATTTTCACTTTCACCTCACTCTAAGTAATTTGCTTTATAAAACAAGTCAATTGTATTACATTATGAATGCATTAAAACAAATTGTATCTTCAAAATGTGTCATCTTATGACTAAGTAAAGGATTGTTTTGCAACTTAAAAAATAATCTTCAAATGGATAATTCTTAAGCTAATACTGATTTTTAGAATTGAACATACCTATATGAGAGGTATGTGTTCTAATTTTACTCAAAGGATGAATGTTTGCCTTAGTCATTTTCTACATAAGAAATTTCTACATAGGAATTTCTTCTCTCAAAACGTTGATGATTTAAGAGTTTGCCTACAGAATGAAATCACATTTTGTTAAAACTTTTCTGAAAATAATTGTGCTCATATACTGAGTGCCCACTAGATATAAGTACTATATATGTACTATTTTTATTTCTCACCACATTCCTTAACTTAAGCACTTATTCTTTTTTTATCTAAACAAATAAACTTACCCTAGGTGACATCACCAGCAGGTGGCATCATGGGCATTGTGTCTGAAGATGTAGGCCTCTAGAACACATGCTTACCACTTTCAACTGTGTTTTCTGTTTGTTTGCTTTTCAGGAGGCACCAGGGATCAAACCTGGGACCTCGTACATGGGAATAAGGCATTGTCAACCACTGAGCTACATCTGCTCCCCTCAACTGTGTTCTTCAAAAGTAATTGACTCCATCAACCTGGGACTGTTTAAATAATATATTCTATAAACCTGGGATTAAATTTCATCCAAAATATTCACAGACCTGGTATACCATAGTGATTAAGACTGTGAAATTTGGAATAAGATGTCTTGGGTTCAAATATTGTTTCCAAATGCTTGCTATCTCTCTAAATTAGCTTCATTTATGTCCTCTTTAAGATAAATTTGATAAGAGTAATACCTACTTCCTAAGGTTGTTGTGGGGATAAAGTGAAATCCTAAATGTAAAACATTTATCACAGTGCCAGACCTACAGTAGATGCTCAACAACAGTAGACGTAATTTAGTGGAAATGCTAAATTACATGTCTTAAACAGATATAGAAAGACTGATGTTCATCTTTACATAATAAAACGATGAAAATCTGAGTTTAAAACTAGCATGTAAAATGTGCCTTTGACATATTATTTTGCAATTTCCTTTTATGTCATTCTCATACTTTCTTTCCAGCTGTGTTGTTAGAGTGGGAAATGGTAAATGGTTGCAGAATCCTGGTGGCTTTTACAAATGTTTTAATTTGGTATGTTAACTCTCTTGTGGGATGTTATTGTTTAATAATACATTTTCAGGAAAGCATATATTTTAAATTAAGTTGTTTACATTTCAAATGCAATATGGTGAAATGCAAGTGTATTGTCATTACTCCATAGCCTTATGTTTCATACCTTCAGATTCATTGAAAGAATGTTGTTTTCCTCTTCATAGCTGCCTAAGTGGTCTTAACAGATACATGAGCTCCATCTTTTGGCAAAAACTAGTCATTTATTTTATTTTATTTTTTTCGTAATGGTTGGCTCTCAACTATTATATTTTCTGAGGTCATTCTAAAATTGACCAAAACGCAGATAAAATTGAAATAGTCACATTGTTCATTTTTTTCAAGGGGCTTTAACCTTGAAGAAATGAACAGAGGAACTTATTTAGTTTCTCCCACAATATCTCTAAAAATAAACAGCAGTGTTATAGCTTAATAATTTTTTTATAAATCTGGAAAACTCTTATCTTTCTGCTCACAATATGTGCCTATTCTGAAATGCCAGATTCACAGAAGAGAAATAAATCTCTGAGTTATGTCATATTTGCCTGGATCTTATTGTAGAATTACCATAGATCTTTTCAGTATTCCTAGATGCTGTCCCACTGACTATAGATGCTCTGTGGCCCCAAATCATTTAGTTCTAAGGTGGGATTCCAGCCCTCTGCCTTTCTGCATAATGCGTGGCATTGATAAGCTTTATGTCGGCCATTTTTCTATTCTGACTGATGGTCTAGAGACCTCTGCATTCCTCTATTTAATATTTAAAAATCAACATACACAAAGTTTTGAAAAGCATATATCCTGAATGTATATTCATTCAGCTTCTTAAAAAGGCTCTGAGTTGCACAAATTTAGTAAGGTCACTGGTTCACTTCTTTTGAGAGGCAATAAAATGCAAAAAACGCTGCTATACTCTTATTTATACATTCATTCACATCTAATGAAATACATGGAAAAGAACTTGTTCACTGGAAACAATTGAGAATTTGCATTTATTATATTTAAGTGCCAAAAGATTATAGATACTAAATGTGTGGACCATCATTTCCAGCAGTATGAACTTTTCCCAAATCTTGGAATTTGGACATTCATTTTCATTGGGAAGGGGAGGTGTATTAGAAAGCTAAATGAAAGTTTCTTTTTTTTTGTTTTATCATAATCTGAAGAAGAAAGTTTTCCAAACTTTGTGGGAAAATAAGGCATAGTTCAACTTCTTGTTTCTAAGAGTTTGTATATAATATAATCACTTATTAATAGAATTGTACAAATTCAAATAAGTAACAAATTCTTAACAATACACCAGGTACATCGATAGATAATAACATTTTGATTAAAAGATATTTTATATATCATCATAATAATAGCTTGTCTTAGATCAAATACTCCAGGTTATATTCTTAAGATGGAGATTAGCATGCAAGTTTACTGGGGAACACTCGTGGTATCAAACCTCTGAGCAAATGGTGAAAGTAAGATTAGGCAGAGGGAGAGATTGAACAGTGATGCCATAGCAACAGAGATACAAGCCAATTCCCTGGGGAGCTCTGGAACAGTGATGGCTTCTTAGAGGTGTCTCAGTTTGAGTCAAGGGACCTGTGCCTTTTTCCAATCACATTAACTAGTCATTGGATTCAGCATAACCCCAGGTAAAATCATAACCTTGGGGAAGGCAGCTTTTTTGTCTAAGTGCAATTCCCTGGATCAATCTGCAGCCAATACTCCAGGCAGCTGAAGAGTGAATGCTTCTATCCTGAAGGGGATCTCTGGGTGATGTGCTTCTACATCCATTACAATGCTGAGTCAGGTAAGGGAGAATTTCCCTTTGTTTATATGTTTAGTCTTAATTTTAGACTTCCTCACTAGCTTGACACCTCCAGTCCATCCTTTAAACTCAAATCCCATATAAAGTAGAAATTCTCAGACAATTGTAGTCAGAGTGACCTCCCTATCTCCATGCCTTGCACAAAACATTTTTGGAATAAAAACAAATATTGTGGCACTGTTTTCAATGTCATTACTTTAGCATCATTGTTCCCAATCTTTGTGCCAAAGCACCATGGGGCACTGTAGAAAGCTCATAGGGGAATCATAGGATATTTTTAATTTCTACGGAAACAGCAATTCTTTGCATCTACATCAAGGTAGTTCATAGTTTTTACATTAAATTTTATTCCTTTTGGTGATATAGTAGCTTTGTAAAGCTGTGTTTTCTGTGGTTGCTAGATAAAAAGTAACTACTGTGCAAAAACCAATGTGGAATGAGAAATGAGGGTGGTGAGGTCACTCTGAACCTAAGGTTTGAGATGTTTTGCAGTACCCAAATAGGTACATATATCCCATTAATTAATTATGGTTATTAAGAAAAAAGATATAAAAATAGTTTTCTTTTAATGTAAGTGTATTACTTTTTCAAATAGCTATCAGGTTTTAGGACATAAGTGTATATTAAGTTGTTTGAACCTAATTAATTAATAAGCTGCACTTGAGTTGTTTCTTTCATCCTATTGATTCGATATTATACCCTGAAGGTAATAGCAATGATTTTAACACAAGTGAGGTCTATGGGGAGGCTAGAGTTGCATTCTAGAAAGATGATTCTGGCAGCCAGCATCAATAATAGTATAGTGCTTCATAAATAATTAAGACAATGTAATGATCCAGGAGAGGCATAATGAGGATCTAAAATAATACAGGTTAAATTAGAGAGCTCAGATTTTAGATACATAATTAAGAGGGATTTGTAATCAATTTGTTGTTAGATGGAAAGGAGAGGGACAGTTGAGAACAACTACCAGATTTCTATCTTACACAACTTGAAGATCAGTCTGTGCGCCATCATAAGGAATCCAGGTAGAAGAACAACTGTCACAGGAAGACGTTTAGTTTAGTTTTGGCATGTAGAACTTTACATGGAGCTGTCCAGTAGAGCTACACACATGACTCTGGAGCTCAGGAGGGTGGTCTAGGAGTGAAGTTTGCAGAGGGACCAACAAACAAGTGGTAGTTTGGTCTAAGTGCAATTCCCTGGATTAATCAGCAGCCAATACTCCAGGCAGCTGAAAAGTGAATGCTGCCTGGAGTTTATGCCATGGAAGAAGAAGGTTTACCCAGGTAAAGTGCATAGAGAGAAATAAAAAGGGCCATTACCCCAGGATCAGGTTTGGCTAAAGAAAATCCCAAAATCATAGAAATAGTACACGGCTAGTACAACTCTACATAGTCATCAAGGGCTCAGGAATCTAGCTGTCAGCTCTGCTTCCTCAAAGTCAACCCACTTCCAAATTGGTTACTTGAGCTCCAATAATCCTATCCAAGAAGAGGGAGGAAGAGAGAATCCTCCCTCTTTTTTAAAGACATTTCCTTCTTATACAATTGGCCAGAAAGTTAGTCAGATGTAAAGTGACTAGCTTATCTGGTTTGCCTGGAACGTCCCCAGATTTTGTACTGAAAGTCCCACAGCCCAGGAAACCCCTCAGTCCTAGACAGACTGGGACAGTTGGTCACCATAATCACCCGGCCACATCTACTTGCAAGAGACTCTGGAACATGTAGCCTTTCAGTTGTTTAAAAATGAACACCGTTAAAAACAGAATTTCTGTTGCTAAGGAGGAAAGGAAAAATGGATTTACAGCTGGCATGTGGGTATGCAAGGGATATAGACAACTAGCAGCATCTTCTGTTATGGTCAGTGATCAAGTAGGAGATGAGTGGAGGAGAGATGCTCATTAAAGAGTTTGAGAAAAAATATTTAAATCAGAGAAGAACATAATCAGGTGAAGGGTATCCGAAATTTCGAGGAAAGAGTGAATTTCAAGAGGAAGTTTTCACCATATAATCAGATGCTGCAGGTACTGTCTGAGAACTGTTCTCAGTTGGTTTGTAGCTAGAAAGTAATAGAGCCATGGGGTTGGGAGAGTGCTCTGGAGACCTAAGGAGAAACAGTTTTATCAAACTGGAAAGAAGCATAGAAGAGAGGAGTAAGGACAAATGAAAACAAATCTCGTTTAAATAGAAACTTACCCAATCAGGAGCCTGCTGAATCTGAGAACAGGTGTCCTTCAAAGTGCTCCAATGCTAGTGCTCTAGCACTGTCTGAGAACCCACATTTTCTTTGCCTTGGAAGCCTTATTTGCTCTGACAGAGAGCTCCATGTAATTCAGGTGCTCTGTCCTGGCTGCATTTTTCTTCCTGGCAAACTCACAAAGTACTTATTCGTGCCAATGGAGGCACTGCCCACTGTCACCAAATGTTCAGTGAAAGGAAAGGTTCAGGGTCTTAATTCTAAAATTCTCAAGTCTGTGATTATAATATTTTGACATGATGTAAAGAGAGAGACGTTGTGGTTTTTGATGGCAAAGGGAACATAACTTCTCTGTAGAAAACATGACCCCAACTTCCTATCTATTCCAGCTTGCTCATTCAATTACTCCACCACGCTAGGGTTTTCCTTAGGACTTTGACCACCCCTCTGCTTTCTCTACCAGCTTCCCACTGCCTTCATTTCTTTTACTATTCTTTTTATGGCCCATGACATCAACCACACTTATTTTCAACACCCTTATTTCCCCAATTCTTCTCCTGGCAAATCTCAAACTTGCTGAAACCAGCTGTCCAACTTTTCTATTTCAACAGAACAGCTCTTGAACAGTGTTAATAAAAAAAATTAAAAAATTTAAAAAAACCTTACATTAAACTCCTTATCCACTCTCCCTCCTAGTCCTTTGCAGAAAGCTGTTCTATTGTCCTAAAAATTGAGACTATTTCCTTCAGCCACTTGAAATTTAATCTCAGCAAATGATCTTACCTTCTACCTCACATATCAAGGAAAAACCATCAGGGAGGAACTACTCCAACCTAGCAATTCTCCTGCTATATTAGAGGTGGTGGCTGTCCTGTGTTCACTCCATTCTCTTTTCTTCTTATTGTATAGTCAAATTCCTTCCCTTGAACTCCATGTAATTTTCCTGTCTTTATTTGCACCTTCCCACAAATCAGCAAGCAAAAATCTCTTAGAAATTAAAAATAAAACTCCTTTCTTGATCCTTTTGTTCCTACCCTTTTTTTTTATAATCAAATATCTTGAATGAGTTGTTTATGTTCACTACTTCCATTTATACCCCCTCTCAGTCATTTCACCACTTACTCAACTCTGGATTCTGTCCTTACCACTTCAATGAAATGGCTTTCAGCGATGTCACCAGTGACCAGCATGTTGTTGCAGTCAATGAACATATTTTTACTATATTTTTCATCAAACTGTAAGTCAGTACATAGTAGGACTTACAAGTCAAAGCATCTAAGTTCAAATCATGTTTTCATGCTTGGTAGCTGTGTGACATTTTACAGTTCACTTTTCTTCCATATTTTTTTTTCTCTATCTTCTCACTGAAAACAAGTGGGACTTGATGTGCCAGTGATTATTAGTGTCTGAATATCTTTGAATGACTTCATTTTGATCTGTCTCTAAAACTGTGAATTGATCTGTCTAAAGCATGAGAAAAATATTGTGATGATTGGAATTTTCTTCTTAAACTATCCAAAACCTATCAATCTTTTAAGGCTTGCTTAAATTCTTACTACCCTGAAGTTTTCCCCACGAGCTCTAGTATATATTGATCTTCCTCTAATTCTTCTTGTGCATCCCTGTTAGCCCTTGTTATATTGGTAAATAAATAAGTTTTCTGAAACTATTTATTGAGTAAATTTTCCTTTAAACTTACTAAGGCAATCTGGTATTTAAGGAGTAATAAAACAATATGCAGTGAATCTATTAGAACACAACAATATTTCAAGCATTTAAAAGAGAAAGATACAGAATCCATAAATAATGGAGGAATAGAAATGATGAAAGGTCCATGAAACTAAATTTAAAGCTAAAGAAGGATATGTGGTCCAAAAAGAAGAGTAGATGGGCCATCACTTTAAAATGTGAATGTAAAAAAGGCATTGACTGAGGGAGGGGATAAGATGGCAGCAGGTAAAGGAGCTCCAAGAGTCAGCTCATCCTACATGACAGTTAGTAATCAGCCAGAACTATCTAAATCATCTGTTTGGGGGGCCCAGGAGAGCAGAAGAGCACCCTGCAACATCCTTGGAAGAACGGAAGGAGGAAACTGCCCATCTGCAGTGAAGATTCGTGAGTAGAGCACTCCACGTTGCAGAGGCAGGTGCCCATCCTCTGCTGGCAGTGTAAGCTACCTAAGGAGCTATTCCCTGGTTGGAGTTGGAATCTCCATTTCCCAAAAAAAAGGGAGGAAGAAATGGTCAGGCACTGATTTCAGCTACTGATTAGTAAATTTAGCTGGCTAAAGTCCAAACTTAAGAACTGCTAAAGAATGAACCTATCTATGTCAGAATGAGGCTGGTAGACTCCATTTAAACTCCACCCTTGATATAAGGGGAAGTGAATTAATTGAAAATCACAGTGAAGGTAGAGACTAGCTTCTTTCCATCCAGGTAGGATTGTGTCCCTAGCCTAGGTTCCAGCCCCATCTCTAACAAGGAGGAAGCTGAGGTTCTGCACCAGCTTCTCCAGGCAGCTGCAGGCACTTTTGCCCCACACCAACTAGAATGGTGGGCAAACGTGGATGTATCTCTGTCCCAATAAGATAGGAAGGGTCAGTGTTTCCTCACCCTCTTCAGCTAAATGAACACTTTCAGCCCACACAGACTAGAGTGTTGGACAATCCTGTGGTTCCATCTCCACCCCTAACAAGGCAGAAGGGACAGTGCTTCATCAGCCTCTCTGGGCAACTGCAGCTATGTTCAGCCTGCATGGACTAGGCTGTTGGACACATCTCTGACTCTATGCCCATCCTTGAAAGGTCAGGAGGAGGGATAGTGCACCCTCAGCCTCTCAAGACAACTGCAGTTGCTTTTGGCCTGCATAGACGAGATTGCTGCAGACACCAGAGGCTCCATTCTTGCCCCTGGCATGGGAGGAAGGGGCTAGTGCTTCATCCATCTACCTGGACAACTGCAGACAATTTTGACTTGCATGGCTTAGTTTGCTGTGCACACTTGTGGCTGCATCCCCACTCCAGGCAGGGAAGGAAAGGGTATGGAGCTTCATCAGTCTCTCTGGGCAACTACAGACAGTCTTGGCCTGCATGGCTTGGATTACTGCACGTGGCTGTGGATTGATCCCTAACACTGGCATGGGAGAAAGGTGAGAGAAACTTCGTCATTCCTGGGACAATGTGGGCAACTTCAGCCTTCATGGCTTACAGTACCAGTACCAACTTCATCCTCAGCTCCTATTCTGCAACCAGCAAGGGAGAAAGGACTAGAAACAGATGAAAAAGAGATGAAAAATTCAGATTGACTAAGCATGAGCCACTATAAAGTTCCAAATTAAGTTGAACCAAGTATCAAAGAGGGACTGTAGCACAAAGTCAATCAAACAGAAAGCCCTAGACTAAAGAAAGAAAAGGGGCCAAGAATAAATACATCTAGCAAATCAGATGCTGAAACACCAACAAAAATTACAATCCATACCAAGAAACAGGAAGGTATGGCCCAGTCAGAGGAACAAACTAAGCCTCCAGATGAGATGAAGGAGTTGAAACAACTAATCAAAGGTGTTCAAACAAATCTCTTTAATAAGTTAATGATGTAATTTCTTCCATTGCTTGAATCACAATATGTCTATAGTAGAATACCAGTAAGTCCACTCTAGTCCATAGCTCTTACCCCCATCCTGAGGAGCCTGGGATGGCTCTGGGGGGGGGGGGG
>JAQZBX010000962.1:79819-92351 GCA_029593785.1 Cabassous unicinctus | reverse complement strand
TATATATATATATATATATATATATATATATAATGTATTTGTTCATTCTAAATCAGTGGAACATATGTCAAATATAGAAATGAAGATGTAAACTAGATAAGCTATAAGGAATGCAAAATAGTTCATTATTAAAGACTCTTTTGCCATATCATAAATCATCTCCATGTTTGATGTTCTCCCTCCTACTATATAGGTTTACAGATCCATTGAGAGACTTTTTTTTTTCATTGAGAGATTTTGACAGTCAATAATAACTTTGGAGTTTTGACTACTTCTGATTATCTATTCTTACTTTTTCATCAATAAATAACTTCACATATGGTTTTCTAGAATGGCAAGTATTCAGGTAATGAACATTTTTTTCTTGTCATTGGTGCTGAAGTACAAATCCATATGTAAAGAGGTAGACATAATCACATTCAGCAATTACAGTTTTAACCTAAAAAGTTATCTTGCATTGTTATAGTGATTTTCACAAATTTTATTTCATACTTCTTGTAATTTGGTGAAAAGATTATTTTTCTTGCCGTTATATTGATATGTAGTTAGTACTTTTTAATATTGTTTAAAACAAATATGTTTTAATCTGAAAAGTCAATTCATTCATTTGAAGTAACTAGTAGGATCTTAGAATATCAAGGTCTCACATAGTTAACTTGCACATTTTTACATTCTATGTATAATAAAAATATTAAATATACCTTAATTTATACTTAAACAATGTAGAGGTAGAAGGATATACTTTCATGTAATATGTTTCTTTCCCATGTGAATATATCAAATTATTTTACATTTTAAAAATTTAATTAATTCAAAATTCTTGCACTTAAAGCTTTGAAAATTTTTGTTCTAATTTGAATCCAGACAGAAAATTAAGTAAGTAAATAAATAAATAAATAACAAATCTCTTCCACTGTCCATTTTGAAAGGTATTCAATAACTATACATTAATGAGATATTTTTTGTTATTCAAATATCATTTAAGATAATGTTTCTTCTTTTCTTAGTGAAAAATCTCTAATGGATGTATGCTATCAGACACATGAGATAAATAGAAAATACTGGTTTTTATGAGCTGCTCAATTTGTTCTGTTAATAATAGAATAATAGAATAAGTTATTTTAGAACTTTATTTTTAGCTGTGCTGTAAAAGCAAGGCTGATAATGTTGAATAAAATACTTACTCATATAATAATAATATTCTCATCAGAGCTATTATGCAACTGAAATTTTTTGGCTTAAAAGTAAACCCTATTTTCTTTTCAAAAATGCAAGATATAGTTTAACTTACTTTTTATATTATACCTTAAGATATTGCAAGAAATGTATTTCTCTAAAAAGAAGTGCTGCACAGAAAAGTATCCATAGTGATTCTTCTTACTTTGCAGTCAGAGTCATACATAACTATTGAAGGTTAAATACAGCATGGAGTTCTCTACCACACAGGTTTCGTTCAATTTATCATACTACTTACACTGTCCTAAGAGAAAATGTCCTTGTCTGCCCCTCTGTTTCCTTATAAGTACAATTATTCGAATCATTGTCCTTCAAATGCCCAAATTAATCAAGTCTGTTCTCATGGCAACAAGCAAGCAAAAATATCAGTCATATAATCATTCATCAGCCCCAGCTAATTCCATCTGAGAACTCAAAAATCGCCATGGTGAAATCCCAGTGCAGAAGTCATCAGCTTCTGTCTGGGATCCAGAGTGAGAGGGTTTCTTTCCTCGCTTCATAACTTAGTGAGCTCAGATTAGTTATTTAACTTCTGCTTTAACTTGTATTCCATTAACAAAATAAGGATGATAAGAGCAAGCATATTAGAGATTTTTTGTGAGTGTAAAGGGAATTGATAACTGCAAATCTCATGAAACAGTGCCAAGCGAATGGGAGAAATTAAATGATTCATAATATGTGGGTGAGTTTCTGACTATTATGGATTGGTATAATGAGGAAAGTGAATCAATCCATAATGTATACTTATCATCCAAATAACCCAAACTGTATATATTATTCCTACTGACATCATCAAATAGACAAATTAAAAAATTATATAAGGAGCAACATATTTTATTTAATGAAATATATGTGTGACTCCACCAATTTCTTAACTACCAGGCCTCTTATTTAAAAATAAACAATCAATATAACTGTACATACATTATGTACATATAAACACAGACACACACACTACATATGCTTTATATATTATGTATTTAAAGAAAGTTCCTTGGATTTTTATTTTGAAATATTCATCACCATTGATATCTGTTTATATATTTATGCAATTGTACACATTTGGTTAAAGGTGTCCTCTGAACATTCTAATCCCAAAATTATCCCTAAGCGAAAAATTTTTACCAATCCTAATAATTGAGTTTGGTTACAGAATTAAGTTTTTGGCTTTATATGGTATATTGAAGAGGTCATTTCAGGGCAGCTCTGATTTTAAGGTCTTTGTGAGTAAATGATAGTAAACTAATTTTAGCTCCTATGAGTGATTCTCATATGCTAGGCAGAAATCTAAGCAATTCATGTATATATTACATACTCAGACTTCCCATTATTCCTCTTGGGAAAGCACTATGAGTAACAACTGAATTTCCCTGATAAAGAATTTACAAAATTTAACACAGAGAGCCAGTAGTGCAGGCAAAATTTGTTTACATGTGTCCCACTACAGTGCTTATGTTCTTGCTGGTCAGGTTTTGGAGTCACACAGCATTTAATACATCTCCAAAGTTTAAGTTTACCAGTTTTGTTCGCTAATAAGAACATTTTAAAAAATAATCTTAAAACACAAATAAAACAAGAATTAGAAATTGGAAGGTGCTTCCACACACCCCAAGTTCATTACATCAACCATGTAATTAGAATCCAGTCCATGTGTTCTTTGCCACCTGAGTTTATTGTGCAAGAACTACCAAACTATCTAGAAAGATCAAAAGTGTCAGCACTAAAGTTTTTAAAGCAAAGGCAGATTATGAAAACATATTTACAATTAATTTGTTTTTCTTCACTAATAGAGCAGTATTTATTGAGTAACTGGGCACCATTAGTTTTTAAATAAATTTTATTGAAATGGATCAATAAACCATACAATTTATCTAAAGTGTAGAATGAATGGCTTTTGTTATAATCAGAGAGTTGCATATTTATCAATGAAATCAATATTAGAGCACTTTCATTATTTCCAAAAGAAAACTCACTACCCCTTAGCAGTCAATGCTCAATTCCTCTGTCTATTCCCAACATACATAACTGCTATTCTATTTCTGTCTCCATAAGTTTATTTGAATTTTCATTTTGTATAGACGGAGTGAAACAATATGTAGTGATTTCTGTCTTGTTCCTTTCATTTAGAATACTTGCACCATTTATGTAAGAATATTAATATATTACTATTCATTGCAGTCCATAAATTGCTTTGGTAATATTATTGCCCAAATATCTTCCTATTATTAACATCTTATGATCTTACCATACAGTTGCTGTGTTTCAGAGAAAACATTCTTTTTTATGCACTATTAAACATACTCATTGTCCACAAGTTGGTTTTCTATGCTATACAGCTCCATGTTTCATCTTATATCTTTCCTTCTAGTGAAATACAAGACTTTAAACTTTCCTTTCAACCACGATTATATTCATACATTAGAGCTGCTAAAACAATTACTATAATGGGTTTTCATCATTTCTATCTGTAGCAGTGTGGTATGATTTATGAGTTCCAAAAATAGATATTGGTATTATGTATGTGAACTGGTCTGTTCCTCTGGACATATTAGATTTTGTATTGGATTCAGAAGTTTCACTTTTACTTGATTAAAAAACGATTAAGGCTTTGATTGGCCATGTCAATAGCATGTTGTGTCCCCTTCCCCCTTTGTGGGCTAGAAATCACAGAACAAACAACAGAGCAGAGGAGTTATTTGGAGTTATGATCCAGGAGCCTGGGAAGTAAGCACACAGAGAAGTAGATATGTGAGGAAAGAGAGAAGGCTCCATTAGACACAACAGAGGCCCTGGGAAGAGAGACAAGCCATTCACCTGATAGCGTACAGCTGACATTATGAAGACAACAGATCAGCTGAGCTCAGAGAGGAATGAGCCCAGGGAGAGAGACTAGACTTATTCTAGCCTACACCTGATATTGGAAGAAGCTGGAACCAGGGAACCTTAAGAGTTAGAGGAAGACTGAACCTTTGCCAATGTTGCAGCCATCTTGCTTCAACATATGGCAGCAGATTTTGGTGAGTGAAGTAACTTACACTTTATGGCCTGGTAGCTGTAAGCTTCTATCCCAAATGGATACCCTTTATAAAAGCCAACAGATTTCTGGTAATTTGCATCAGCATCCCTTTGACTGACTAATACACTATCCATTTCCAAAAAGTTACAAACCACCTTTTTATCAATTCTGCAGAAATTAAGCCTCAGGGTAACATTCACTATTCTCATTCTATCATTTGCTGACCTGTATTCTAGCTATTAATTGTATGAGTTTGCTCATTAAATTTTGTTCGTATTAGTGAAATCATACAACATTTTTCCTTTGGTGCTTGACTTGCTTAACTCAATGTAGTGTCCTCAAGGTTCATCTAGGTTGTCACATGCCTCAATGGCCTCATTTCTTCTTATAGTGAATAATATTCCATTGTATGTACATACCACAATTTGTTTATACAGTCATCACATGATCGACACCAAGGATGTTTCCATAGTTTGGGCAATTGTGAATAATGCAGCTATGAACATTGGTGTGCAGATGTTTGTTCATATCTGTGCTGTTAATTTTTCTGGTTATATATACTTAGTAGTGGTATTGCTGGATCCTATGGTACATCCATATTTTACTTTTTTGGAACTGCCAAACAGTCTTCCAAAATGACTCTGTAATTCTACATTCCCACCAAAAGTGAATAAGCATTCCTATTTCTTTACATCCTCTTCAATATTTGTGATTTTCTTATTCATTTTTTTAATAGTGTCAAATCTAACAAGTATGAAATGATATATCATGGTAGCTTTTATCTTTTTATTGTTGAGTTGTAGGGTGTCTTTATATATCATTGATATTAAACCTTTATCAGATATGTGAGCTCCATATTTTTTCACCTATTGAGTAGGCTGTCTTTACACCCTCTTGACAAATTCCTTGGAAGTGCAAAAATGTTCAATTTTGAGGAGGTCCCATTTCTCTATTTTCTCTTTCATTACTTATGTAATGAGTAATTGGGTGTAAGGACAATGAATCCACCTTCTACCACCAAATCTTGAAGATGCTTTCCTATATCATCTCCTAGGAGTTACATAGTCCTCACTTTTATTTTTAAGTCTTTGATTCATTTTGAGTTGATTTTTGTACAGTGAGTGTGGGAGGGGTCTTCTATTAATATTTTGGATAGGAATTTCCCATTATCCAAGCAGCATTTGTTGACCAGACTGTTCCATCCAAGTAAATTGGGCTTGGGTAATCTTCTCAAAAATCAATTGACTGTAGAGATGAAGGTCTATTTCTGAACTATCTACTTGATTCCTTTGATTAATATATCTACATTTATGGCAATACCATGCTGTTTTGACAGCTGTAGCATTGTAATAAGCTTAAAGCCAGGAAGTGTGATTCCTCTGTCTTCATCCTTAAGTTTGGTTGATTGACATTTTTATTTCTGTAAAGTTGCCTATTGGAAATTTTATCTTGATTATATTGAATGTACATATCATTTTGGGTAGAATTGACATCTTCATGATATTTAGTCTTCCAATCCATGAACATGAACATCATTCCATTCATTTAGGTCCTTGATTTCTTTTGGCAGTTTTAGTTTACTGAATACACGTCTTTTACATCCCTGCTTAAATTAATACCTAGATAATTGATTCTTTTATTTGCTATTGTAAATGGAATTTTAAAAATTTCCTCTTCATATTTTTCATCACTAGTATACAGAAATACTACTGATTTTGCATGTTGGTCTTGGATTCCCCGCCCCCCCTTTGGTGAACTCACTTATTATCTCTAGTAGCTTTGTTGTTAATAGTGTTGAATTTTCTAACTATAGGATGAAGTTATCTGCTAATAATGAAAGTTTTATGTCTTCTTTTCCAATTTGGATTATTTTTATTACTTTTCCTTGCCTAACTGCTTTAGATAGAATTTCTAGCAAAATTTTGAAAAACTGCGGTGACAGTGGACATCCTTTTTCTTTACTTTTTTTTTTTTTTTCAGGTATTGGGGCCAGGGATTGAACCTAGGACTTTGTACTTGGGAAGCCAGTGTTCAACCACCGAGCCACATCGGTTCCCCTGAGCTGTTTTTTACATTTGTTTGCTTATTGTTTTATTGTTGTTTTGTTTTTAGGAGGCACTGGAACTAAACTCTGGACCTACTATGTGGGAAACATGTTCTCAACCACTTGAACCATATCTGCTCCTCGGCATCCTTTTCTTGATTCCAATCTTAGAGGGAAAGCTTTAAATGTTTCCCCATTGAGTACAATGTTGGCTTTGGTTTTTTCATATAAAACTTTTATAATGTTGAGGAATTTTTATTCCTACCTTTTGATGTGCTTTTACAAAGAAAGGATGCTGGATTTGGTCAAATCCTATTTCTATGTCAATTGAGATGATCATGTGATATTTCCCTTCAATTTGTTAATGTGATATAATAGATTAATTGATTTTCTTGTGTTGAACCGCCTTCGCATACGCAGAATGCATTCTACTTGATAGTGGTGTAAAATTCCATGAAAATGCTGTTGGATTCAATTTGCAGGTATTTTGTTGAGAAGTTTTGCATTTACATTCATTAGAGGGATAGGCTTGAAATTTTGTATTCTTGCTGTATCTATATCTGGCTTTGTTATCAGGGAGATATGGACTTCCTAAAATGAGTTAGGTAATTTTCCTTCATCTTCTATTTTTTGGAAGTGTCTGAACAGAATTGGCAATAATTTTTTTTTAAATGAATGGTAGAATTCACCTGTGAAGCCACCTGTTCCTGGGGTTTTCTTTGTTTTGAGAATTTTGATAAGGGATTCAATTTCTTTACTTGTGATTTGTTTGTTGAAGTCTCAGATTTCTTCTCGAGTCAATGGAGGTTGTTCATGCATTTCTGGTAATTTGTCCATTTCATATTGGCTGCCCAATTTGTTGGCATACAGTTTTTCATGATACCCATTTACGAAATTTTTATTTCTCTGGGGTCAGTAGTAATGTTCCCTCTCATTTCTGATTTATGTGCATCTTCATTCTTTTTTCATTTGTTATTATAACTGTGGGTTTGTCCATTTTTCCGTCTTCTCAAAGTAGCAACTTTTGGCTTTCTTGATTTTCTATATTATGTTTTTGTTGTTGTTTTTTTTTATTTCATTATTTCTGCCCTATGTTATTTCTTTCCTTCTGCTTGGTTTGTTGTTAGTTTGCTGTTTATTTTCCAGTTCCCCAAGGTGTTCAGCTGGGGCTTTGATTTTAGCTCTTTCTTCATTTTTAATATAAGCATTTAGGGCCAAGATTTCCCTCTAAGTACTTTCATTGATGCATCTCATAAATTTTGATACGTTGTTTTCTCTTTTTCTTTTGCGTTAAGATATTTACTAATTTCTCTTGCAATTTCTTCTTTGACTCACTGATTCTTTAAGAATGTGTTCTTTAGCATACATATATTTGCAAATTTTCACATTTACTACCTATTACTGATTTCTGGCTTCAATCCATTATAATCTGAGAAGGAGCTATGTATAATTTCAATCATTTTAAATTTATTGAGACCTGTTTTGTTACCCAACATGTGGTTTATCCTAGAGAAAGATTCATAAGCACTTGAGAAAAATGTATATCCTGATGCTTTGGAATGAAATATTCTGTATATGTCTGTTAGGTCTAGCTCATTTATCACATTGTTTAAGTTCTCTTTTTCCAAGTTGTTCCTCTGTCTTTTTGTTCTATCTCTTGGCATGGGTGGTGTATTGAAATCTCCAACTACTATTTAGAGATGACTATTGATCCCTTCAGTTTGCCAGAATTTGCCTACTGTATTTTGTGACACATTGTTTAGATGCATAGACATTTATGTTTGCTATTTCTTTCTGTTGGATTTCCCCCAATGGTATTCTGCATAACTTACAACATTTTTTTAAAATTTAAAGTCTATTTTCCCTGATTTTATTATAGTGACCCCTGCTTTTTTTATGGTTACTGTTTGGTTGAAAGATTTTTTCCAACTTTTCTTTTCAGCCTATTTTTATTCTTCTGTCTAAGGTGAGTCATTTGTAGACAGCATATGGATGGCTCATACTTTATCCATTCTGTCAGATTGTGTCTTGTGATCGGGGAGTGCAAATCATTAACATTCAATGTCATTCCTGTAAAGGCAGTAATTATTTGACAATTTTATCTCTCGGGTGTCATATGTTGTATCTTATTATATTTTTGTCTGTCTTTTGACCATTTTGATTACCCTTTCTGAAAGTCTTCATTTCCATACCTGTGTCCAATCCTCCTTCTCCTGTCTTTCATTTTAAGGATTCAGAACTCACTTTAGTAATTCTGATAGAGCCAATCTCTTGTTTACAATCTCTCTTAGTTTCTGTTTTTACTGTAAATATTTTAAACTCACCCTCATTTTTTATCACCCCAAGTGAAGCTTTGTACCACCTAGGCAAAAATTACCAGCAATGCTTTTCTGAAGCACCTTGCATGATACTTATTCTTTCTGCCATTCCATGGGGATAAGGAGGTAGGGATATGGCTTTCTTCTGTCTCCCCAAAACATTTCTCTTCCAGCCTCAGGAAGAAGTTCCCTGTTGTCTGAGGTTGCTGCCACAGAGCTGTGCAATCTTCCCTTCTCCCTGCATACTAGTTCTGTTTGCCCAGAATTTAAGATTCATGAGTGTAGGCAATGAAGTTGAAATGTACATTGAGTTCATTCCATTCAGAGCCACATGTGACAGGTAAAGGAAGAACAATCTTACCCTGGAGAAAATGGGTTATTACTCAGGGTAATTTTAAATTGATCATCTCTTTCGATATAAAGCATAGTAAAAAATCAGATATCTCCTTTAGAAAAATAATTTTGGCAAAACTGTGGTGAAGCTGGTGTGGAGACAGAGCACCACTTAGAATGTTACTGCTAATGGCTGGATGAGAGACTATGGCAGTGTTTGCCAAGATTTTGGGGGTGGGGTTGGAGAGAGAAGTTGGAGAGAGAGACATTTAAGAAGACTAATCAAATGACTTGGTGACTGACTGATGTGGGCTGTCACCCTCGTTTTTGATGCACAGTTTTACTGGATACTGAATTCTTGGGTGGCAGTTTTCTCTTGTATTATCTTCAATATATCACACTAATGTCATCTCATCTTCTTGGTTTCCAGTGATAAATCTGCAATATGCCTTATTAGATATCCCTTGTATGTGATGGATCTCTTTTTTCTTACTGCTTTCAGAATTCTCTCTTTTCTTTGGGAATTGACTTTCTGAATAGTATATGTCTGAGAGTAGGTCAATTCAGATTTATTCGATTTGGAGTTCAACACACTTCTTGAATATGTATATTTGTATGTTTCATAAGAATTTGGGAAATTTTGACTAAATTCTCAAATATTCTTTCTGCCACTTTTCCCTTCTACTCTCCTTCTGGAAGTCACATGACATGTAGGTTGGTATGCTTCATGGTATTATTCAATTCCCTGGGCCCCCGCTCATTTTTTCCCCATTTTTTCCTTCCATCTATTCTTCTGTCTTTTCAATAACAGCTGTTTTGTCTTCTAAGTAACTGATTCTTTCTTCTGTGATTTCAAATCTGTTGTTGTATGACTCTAATGTATTTTTAATCATATCCATTCTGTCTTTCATTCCTATAAGCTATTTTATATTTCTATTCAATTTCAAATTTTTCTTTGTGCTCACCAAGTTTCTTCTTAATGTCCTTTATCTTGTAGCCATATTTCTCCTGCATATTCTTGAACTGATTTAGAAGATTTCTTTTAACATCACTCATTTATTTTTTTTTTAATCTTGTGCCTCACTTGGTATTTGGATTTGTTCCTTAGGCTGGGCCATAACTTCCTGTTTCTTAGTATGATTGTATGATTTGTAATTTTTTCCGATGTCTAGGCATCTGATTGTTGTGGTGAGTTCATTCTGATAGTCAGTTTCTCTCTTTGGCTAGGATTTTATTGTTGCCAAGCTTTGTGTTATGTCTCTTTTTTGATTCTCGGTTCAACTTATTCTACATATTTAAATTGCCCCTATTTAACCGATCAAAGCAGGGAGAGGGAACCTCTAGTGGTGTGTGGACCAGTTTCCAACTCCATTGAGGTGGGGACAATAAAGGCAAGGTAGCACAAAGCCTCTTTTAGTATTTTCCTGGTGTGCACTTTTCTGGCTTGCCAGCAGATGGCACTCATTCACAAACCTCTCTGTTCAAACTTTGGAATTGAAAGTGTTCACTGAAATCATAATTGGGTAGGAGGTGCTGAAGTAATGTCTTGGAGATTTATTTCTCCTGGGTGGGCTATTCAGAGTCATGCCTCACATAGCTGATCTGAAGCTACTCTTATCTTTTGGCCACACCCTCCCTTTACACAGGAAGGAAATCATCTGCTCTCTTGTGTACCACCAGCAACCAGTTCCAGTCAGTCAGGAAGGTGTTTGAGAAGGCAGATATTTTTAACTCTCTGCTAGCTCCCAGGTACAAAAAAATGGTGTGACTGTGACCAGCCAGGACAAATGAAAACCAGCAGACCAAATTTGCTCAGCAATACTGGATTAGCAGTGGGCTGTGTTCCTGCCTCTGCCTGTTTTGGGGTGAAGTAGATCCATGAATGTCTCTCAGTCCATAGCCACATACCAACCCAGAGACTTGATGCCATAAAACTGTCTGCCCTAAAAGTACAGGTTGAGCACTAGCACAATCAATGGCCTGAGTTATTCACAAATTCTCATTTCAGAGATTTTTCTGTTGTCCTCACTCTTTTCTGTTTGCTGCCCAGTACTCCCCTTGTTTCCAGAGTCCAAGGAAATTTGTTCTAGACACTTTCTGCCTGTCTTCTAGCTGTTTTTCTGGGAGTGAATTGAATCTTGTAACTCTAATCCTCCATCTTCCAGTAAGACCACCACTAGCATTTTTTAAATTATTATTAAGATACTTAAATTACATAAATATTACATAATAATTATAAGGAATTCCCATTGCCCTGCTCCCCACACCTCCAACACTTTCCCACATTTTTAACATCCATTGGTATAGTACATTCATAGCAATTGATGAACATATTTTGGATCATTGCCTCTAAGCACAGATGATAGTTTACATTGTTTTTTACACTCTCTCCCAATTCTCTACAATTCTGTAGTTTATGTCAAGATATATAATGGCCTGTATCTGTCACTGCAATGACATTAAGGACAATTCCTAAGTCACAAAAAATACCATTAGGTTTTAAAATAGAATTGATGCAAAAATTCTATGGTATTTTCTTGAAGAAAACTCAGGGTGTTTTCTGTTATTGAGTTCCATGGAAAGATTGAAGAACGAAGAATTTTCCTTTAAAGATTCTTTTACATTAAATGAGCATAACTTTTTTACAAGTAGCACAGTTTTTAACATAAGGATTTATCTTCATCTACTAGGTTATCTGTTTTCAGATCCAATTATTTCAATCCAAGTCTCATTTCATAGCTTCATGGTAGATGGAAACCTTAAACTGAATTTTCCAGAGTATCATTCTCAGTATAGTTCATATTTATCATCTCTCAATGATAATAATTTAGGCACAATTTGGAAGATTTAAAGGGAAGAAAATGAGGTATTCTCTGAATCAGGTAAATATGTGGAACCAATACTGGTATTGATGTTCTTGATTTATTATTATTATCAAATCATTTCACATCTTTACTTATGCTCTAGAGGAGGCAAATGTGTGGACATATGTGATGTTCAAGTTCACTTCCACGTGATTTTCTAGTAAATAAATTTTATTGGCACTACTGATTGAGATAGTCAGTGGGAGCTTCTCTAAATTCTGAGATTTGCAGGATCTTCAAGGTGAGTTCCAAAAACCAACAAAGATAGTCTTCATTCTCACAGCCCTTCTGAAGTTCTCATGAATATCTAATTCCTTGTAGTAAAATCCTTGAGATTTGGAATACATTTAGTGGCTTCTCTTTTCCCAAATAACACTAACATACACAGTATATACTACAAGCCATCTTGAGGAAACAGAACCTCAAAAAGACAGGAATCTTGAATTGATTTCCTAATCTCCATAGATAAAAATACAATGATTAAATAATTGCTCATGGAAAATTGAAAACTGTTTATAAAATACTGAGGCAAAAACGTTTCTTGAATTATCACTTGGAATTGGCTAAGGTCAATTTCAAGAGTTGCAAGCAAGCATTTGGAGGGACAAGTGACATGTACAGACTACATTACATTAGAAATAAAGAGTCCATCAATTATAAATTAGAGTAGATTTATCTGAGTGCACTAAACAGACTACAGGAAAAAAAAAAAAAAAAAAAA